>CM031582.1:5856533-5915279 GCA_018467065.1 Ephestia elutella
AGCTTGCGCTTGCAATTCTTAGAATGCTGTTTTATGGAGAATTTATGACATGTCTGTAAAACTATGTGCCATTAGGGTTAGATCATCTATTGATTGCAGATTCATACTGGCTGAGAATTCTATTCAAGTCGTAAGGAAAAGGATCGGGCTGTTAGTGTGCTATGATAAATTACCAATAGGATTCTTTATAGATGACTATTTTCTAGATTTAGATTTGTTGAAATAAAATTAAACGATTTAGCAAATTAATTGATTACCTAATCTTAAATATCTTCCTTTTTAACCGATTTAAACAAGGGTCTCTAATCGGTTGTGTTTTTTCACAAAAGAACTCTGTCATTAAAAAATGTTTGTAGGCCTTACTTACTTACAGACTGCACAGTAATAAAATTATTCTCCTACATAAACTTTAAAAAAATCTATTAAAATCTTTTGAAATATGGAAATGCTAGCATTTGCATATTATTCCAAAAAAGGTTAGTTGGCTTTCGAACTATATAAAAAAAGGTGTTTTCTTTTTTATTTTGATGGGAATATGTATTTTTTCGATGGGGACACCAAAACACGAACGTTGATGTCTTTTATTAGAACATGCAGTTTTTTTCAAGGAAGTAAAAAGTTTAAAGGAACTCCCGTTATTGTCAAATACTTAAATATTAAAAAGATTAGAATAAACTTTCAGATTTAAATGAATTTGAATATTTCTAATAAAAACTTTGAAAAATTATTAAAAATGTAAAGTTATGTAGAACACGATGGCATTTAAACTACAAAAAACAATCATTCTGTCTGTTTGCAAACGATTATACATCGATCTAACTGTTTTAAAAGAAACCCGCTTACTTTCACATATTCGTAAATAAAGATTTCTATTTCACATATCTGTAAGAAAGTACTCACACTACTCACCTATTGAACTGCTTACACACTATCACTTATATTATACAAAAGGCGGCAATAATTTAAAATAAATAAACTAATATAATTTAGGACAGGCACGTGGGCCCAGCGTAAAGGCTGGTGGGCATTTGAGGATACGAAGATGAATGACTTGTCGCGCTACCGGCGCACGCGTCACTGTTTGCAAGCTCTGGCCGCATTCACACCGATAAGAATATATAAGCGCGATACGAACATGGCCAGAATTTTGCCTGGCTCTTGATAGGACCTTCAACAAACATTGTCGAATCCATGCCAATTAATTTTTAGTTCAATTTTCTTAATCGTTTAAGATCTATACTGGTATAGATCTCACTTATTTTCTTACTGATTTGCTATTTTATAAAACACAGTCATTAGTTTAATTACACCTAAAAATTGAAATCAATGTCTGGCATCCAAATCTCCTTATAGATATTGATTTCGTCAATGCCCAATCCTCTCATGAATAATTCGCTTAAATGATGTCTTCGTTGTTTGATACAAATATCTATGGAGCACCACCAGACCACAGGGCGGGCGCTTCATAGAAACGGCGCGTCAAATATGCCTACTACTACTACAAATGAAACTGTATATCCGTGAACACGTCAGTAACACGTCAATGTGTGCGTTTTCATAGTCGAACGTCCCACAGTTACACAAGAACGGGGGAGAAGTGCGGAAGGAGCGGGGGGGGGTGCCATATTGCGGGAGGGGCAGGGAGTTTCCTTTCTGTACGTAGTACTAATATTAATTCTGTGACCAGACCACCACCCATCATGGTGTAAATATTAACATTATTTTCATATCAAATGAAATGCCTGTTGCACAGAGAAGAATGGCTTCAACTAAGAAAATAATGCGCGGCCGATCATTGAGGTAAAGTACAGAACGGCCACTCACCGCCCCGCACTTGTTTCAAATACCGCACCTCATACCCCACACTTCGTTGTAGACATTACTGGCATTTGCCGCGCACACGCACACATTTGAGTGTGTACAAACGTCATTTGCCTATGTAGTAGTGTATTTGCGAGCGTTGAGTTGTATGGAGTGTCCGGGGTGTGGTGTCGGTGTAAATGTGTGACGCGATTCAGTGTCAGTCAGTGACCTTACGCAGATTGCTGCCGCATGCAGTTTCCACAGGAATCATGGCATACGGTTTTGTCTCATCTCACTCAATCAGCAACCATATGTTAGAGTCAAGACGGTATCTATAGGTTCTAATAAAATTAATATAAGTAAATAAGTATGTTATGGGTATGGGGGACTTATCTCTTAGTTTTGTTAGTTAATGAGAATTGCAATGGAATTGGTAGATAACTTGATAATTTTAGCTACTTACATGTTGGTGTTAGCTATACAAACTCTCCACGACCTCGCTGCTGGCCATTGCGTGTGCGCCGGTCTCAATTACAAAATACCGTAACTCGTAACATTCCATCAGTCATCTTAGATATGCGCTTGTTTGAGCATTTCTCTGATATTTAACGGTAGGCAGCTAATCAGTTATCAACCAACTTCCCAAAAAAGGAGGAGGTTATATGTTTCGATGTATGTATGTTTTTTTTATGTATGTTCGCCGATTTCTCCCCCTATTGGGGACTGATTTCCGAAATTATTTTTTTATTCGAAAGAGTATATTCTCAAGTTGGTCCCATTTTAACCACGTCGGAATCTGTTCGGTAATTTTCAAGATACTCGTACCTAACAAGATAACGAAATGTAAAAATACAAACATTGGATATATAGCGAAAGCCCGCGACAGCATACCCTTCCTTATTTTATGAAAACTCAAGATTCTCTATGCCTGTCCCCAACACATAAATAGCGATTAGCAAACTATAAAAGTTAGATCATGATTACTTAGGCAGATAATTTGTAGCAATAATATTTAAAGTGGTAAGTAGCTTAATTTCCTCAAAGTAAAAGTTTTTAAAAATTTTATTCCGAATAATATTAGAAATCATGCCATCCATTGCCAAGCAATTGGTGCAAATATAAACCCCTACCAAACAATGTAACTTTATTAAATTATAGTTATATTTGTTTTATTATAATAGCTGAATTTAATGTTATTTTGATAGGTTCCCAAGTGTGCTTTCTATACCTATAAAAGTAACTTTTGCTATCCATATTACCTGCATAAACAATTAAGATCCAAACTTCATGCCTAGTCGCGGGCTCTTGGTCTATTTATGTGCCAAAAATAATAGATTTCCGTAGAATTATTAACAGTCTGAATTCAAACATCTGACATTTCAAATCAAACTGACATGAAAAGCTTCGATTTCTTAATTTTCGGCCAGTGACAAAATTGCGCCAAGATGTTTTTATTAGTCAATGCATGATAAAATAATTATTTTTCCATAAAAAAATGAACCGACTTCCAATATAAAACTTAAAATCATGAAATAACTTAATAGGCAGATTAGTCAAAAAGATAAATGTATTGGCATGATATCTACTGAATGAGGTGAAGTCGGTGCCAAATTAAAAAATAAATAATCTAAATTAACATTAGAATCATGTAGTAAAACATATAATTAAAATGCCGAACTAAACAATTACCTATCTATATAATATCCTTGGCACATCTGACCCCGACTGTACACTATAAAAAAAAATCAGCTGTTATTTAAGGAACAGCTGTTTTTTTTTTGAGATTTCATTGTCGGTCCTATATAAAAAGTTGCTCATATTCATGAGTACTTTCACCCCTAGAGAGGTTGCTGGTCTTAACCAAAACACCATTTATACTCCCAGCGAACATTTTTGGTCAAAATTACCATAAAGTTCTTGTTTTAAATAGGTAATTTTATGGTAATTTCGACCAAAAATGTTGCTGGGCTGCCGCTAGATGGCGGATGTCGGCAGGCACTGGGATGCTTCAGGCGACGTAATAATAAAGCTTTAATTTAAATAATAAAAGTCGTAAGTAAAAATCAATTTATTACTTCCTTTAGTACGTCCAATGCTATTAAAATACAATACAATAAAAATAATCAACAATATTTATTTTTTAACGAAACACGTGAACTTCGTCGCATGCACCCCGCGGCTAGGCCAGGCGTTTCATTAATTAATTAATTACAATTAATTTAGTACAATCTGAATAACCTTTTTTTTTAATCATTAAATTTTTGGTTATTAACAATAAATGTGTACCTATATGATCTAATATATATGAAATTAAAATAGTAAAAACAAATTATTATATTTTTTGCAAATAAAATAAATACAAGTAGTTACGTAAAGGAAGTCGGAGGTCGATATTCGTTTCGAGAGTTAACTATAATACAATTTTAATACTCAATATTTTTTCACACACGGAAAACACTGGGATAAAACTAAAGTATACCTAATTACAAGTAATATGTATAAGTTTAAAATAATATTCTGGTGTGGCGGGTCATATGCTAAATAAATTCGTTTTTTTTATAAAATGTCTAGGTACTAATTATTTTTTGGCAATCAAAATCTAGGAACTAAATGTACTTAATAATTTACTTATTTTTAATTAAGTTGGTATATTTTTATAAATACATCTTTATTGCAATTGATAAAAAGGTACATTTTATAGTCAAGTAATTAAAAGAAAAGCATTGAAATTAAATCATCGTCTTAAATAACAAATAAACTTAATGACTAGTTAACTTAAAAATAATGAAATCAAAACTTTGGTCATTGTGCCATTTTTTTAGGATTTAAGGATTTTTCTCTTTTTTTATATTTTTTTCTTTTATTAGGTTTTAAAGGAAGCGCTCGCATTTTGTATTGTCGGTGTCAGTTGATCACAATGCGTAGAAACGTAGATACGAATGTAGCCTGGAAAAATAAAGATAAATATTTAAACAGCTCTAAATAAATCTACACATAATAATGAAACTGTAAGGTCCTGCAGTAATATCCTTAGGCTGGCCATTGCCGAGCAGCTTTCAAAGTCAAAATACTTAATTGAAACTTGGCCTTCAAAGTCGAAAACTAATTATATAATCATATTGTATTATAATTCTCAAAGCTACAAACTACTAGCATTTCGGGACGACCATTGCTGAGAAGCACTGCTTGGCCTCCAGATGCCGCCCATAAAGAGAATATCAACAACTTCAAAATAGATGGGTGTACGCCCGAGCATAAACCATTTTAACCCGGCGTAAACCCATCTTCGATTGAAAAAGACAGACGTATCATGTAGTACGTAGTTTGTGTTTATGGCATCCTTGGTCTCTTTGGGCTGGCCCTTGCCGAGAAGTTTGGCCAGCGAGTCCCAGAGCCCATCAACAGCTCGAAAACAGATGGTTTTACGCCCGAGCATAAACCATTTTAACCCGGGGCGTAAACCTATCTCTGGTTGAAAAAGAACTTACGTATCACGTATCCTAGTTTGTCTTTTTAGCGTCCTTGGTCTCCTCCTTGGGCTGGCCCTTGCCGAGAAGTTTGGCCAGCGAGTCCCAGATGCCGCCCATGAAGAGCGCGCAGAACAGGTTCTCGAAGGGCACGAAGGGGTCGTGGATGCCCAGCAGGATGGATGACAGCTGTGGGGAACACAAGAAATGTTTATTCAGAGGTCTTATTGTTTCCGGTTTTCTTGGGATCGTCGGCGCCAGGACGGGCTCTTTGTCGAGAATTCAGTCAAATAAATTCCCGATTTCTGTGGTTCGGTCGGATCATAGACTTTATGAGGACGGACTCGTTTCAAATCTTAGTCTAAAATGGTTTGATATAATATAATAATCATCTTTATTCAAAAAACTTAAGAACTAATAAACTTAATATAAAAAAATAAAAATAAAATAATGCCTAATCTAGGATCTGAAAGATCCTGTGTTTTAGGCGGTTAAATTGATCATGTGATGATATTGTTTTATAACAGTGTCCCTCCTATTTGAGTTTTTTATATCACAATTTTAAACTCGTTTGATTGCTTTACCTTGAAGTAAACGAAGAAGATGACGATGCCGAAGTAGACGAGCGCGTGCGGCGCCGAGATCAGGTCGGTCTTCTTGTCCAGCACGAAGATGATGGAGGCCACCAGCGACGCCTTGGTGTAGCTGGAAATAGCAAATAACATTTTTTTACGGATTTCCTATTTTTTTTAAATAAGTGAGATGTTTTCTTCAGGGCTCCTGTAGGTACGTACGCAGAGGCACAGTATTAAGAATTATAAACACAGCAGTGACTTTCTTAATTCCATAATCTCCTACTCTTGTTAAAAATAGAGACAATTAATGTTTCCAAACTGGCGCGATTTATGTGGGTGGTCCGATTGGTAGGACAAAGGCAGTAGGACCACGTGCAAAAACTACAGCAATTAATGCAAATGTTGAAAGTAAACAAATAGCACGATCTGGGTGGTGTCATCCACTCTAAGGCAACACTTGGTGCTGGCAACACAAAGTGGTACAAAGGATCTGTAAACTAAATATAAAACCGAGAAGAATTTTAATGGGAGCCCTGACCGGACATTTCGAATGTCGTCGTGGTCACCTGTTGAAGCTAAAACTTGTCGAAATCCCTCTATGTCGGGTGTACAGAAGCATAGGAGTCTATGGAGCACATAATGTGAGTGTGAGTGTGACTCGCTGGCTAACAAGCGACTCTTTGGAACTGCGTACCTATCCGGCACTGGAGGACTACAGGCACATCTCAGCAGATGATATCCTGAAGCTTATGCAGTCCTTTTTCAGGAACCCCGCTGTGTGTGAGTAAGGCTTGGGGGTAAGTACAAAGGGTCCAAGTCTCGACGTGCTACCGTGCAAGATAAGATAAGAAGGACCACGTGGATAGAGCGGATTTTGATGAGTCAAGTATAATGCACGGTGAGCTTGGCGCTCGGATTGCATCTCCTTATTTCTAGACAATTTATTTTTCATGAATCTGCATTTCACAAGAACTATCAGCCCAAACAAGACCCTTAAATTTACGTTTGGCGTTCCGAAATGAGGACTGATAATCCATTAAACTAGAAACATACCTAACATTTCAAGTTTTCTTTTCTTTTTCAATTTGAGGGCGCTATCTAGTAACAAATAATAAACGAATTAATTTTATGGCACTATAGTAGATACGGTTGGAGATGAACCGAGAATAAGGTGGTCTGATTAATTAACGGGCTTTGATAGGCGGTCGCAGCAGCTGGCGAGCGATAGAGGTAGTTGGAGCGATAAGGGGGAGGCTTTTGGCCAGCAGTGTTACCTATTAGCTAAGTTAAAATAAACCCATCTCTGGGTACGGTATTTGACTCACAAGCTAGGCTGCATGGTCTCCATGGCAGTCGGCGTCCAGGCGCCACGGATGAGCCGCTCCACCAGCCTGGTGAAGCCGGCACCGTTGCCCTTCAATGTGCCTGAAAAACGAATATAATGTCAACGTTAGTAAGTTATTACTTTCTAGATATAAGTTGCGAGACGGTAAACTGTCAGGATACTGTATTGTAAACGTACAAAATCATTTATCGCATTAATTTTCGATAGTTCATAATCTATCTGTAATAACGTAAAACGGAACATACTTTTTGGATCACGCCTGATTCTAATGGGTAGGAGTAGGAAGAGAGCCAGAGACTATGGATCTCTACTTGATACGATCCTTATATCTCCCTTGCTACCTCGCTTCCCCTACACCCTTCGATCACATATAAAAATGATATATAATCTTTTAAATGTGTTCGAAGTCCACAACCACATTCATTCATCATTGTACTCATACACGTTTACCTGGTTTTCCGGCGAATTTTTCTAGGAGGACAGACAACTTACGTACAGTCAGATACAGAGAACCCTATTTCACAGAATCCAATCCCAGGGGATCAGGTTTCTCTGCAACTGTACATTACAAAATTGAAAAGAATCTAGAAAGCCAATCAAATCCACATTCATTCAATTAGGCACATATTTGGCAAATATTTTATTGATTTAGTTGAGTGTTGCTTAAAACACATAAATGAAACAATACACAGGTGTTATGTGAACAGTGCACACAAACTATGTAAGCTAAAATTGTTGAGTAAATATTTAACACGCATAGGTTCTTTGTGAGATAACATTAAAAATAGCATTAATTTGTCTGACATACAAACTTCTATTGGAAGCTGCTATGATATGTATGATGAATGATGACCATGACCTTTCGAGCAACAAGGACTTCCGCGCGCGGCACGGAAGTCCGTGTTGTTCTATGTCATGACCAGCCTCTCCCCTGGATGATATTTATTCTCAACTTTTATAAAAATATAAGAAGGTATATGACATTTTTATCTGATAAGAAAGTTGTTTACATTACATACCTACCTCTAGACGTAGATATCTAAAAATACATAGATATATGCATTAGTCGATAACTTACGATAAGTACCTTATCAAGATGATGGTATTTTTGCCACACTTGCAAATATTTTATGTTTCGAGAAGTTCGAGGTTTGGCCACTCGCCTTCAAATCCTTGCTTTTTGTATGGTCCATCCATATATAAATCTTTCCCCAAATAACTTATTATTGTTTTAGCTTTAAAAAATACCTTATCCTTCTTCTTCTTCTTCTCTCAGCCTACGTCCACTGCTGGACAAAGGCCTCCCCCAAGGATTTTATCCATGGGGGTTTGCCGTAATCGCCACGCTTGGCAGGCGGGTTGGCGATCGCAGTGTGATGGCATAGTACGCGGAAAGATGCTGCTGCCCATCCTCCGGTGTTTTAAATCCCTTAGTCGCCTCTTACGACACCCACGGGAAGAGATGGGTTGGTGCTATTCTAGGGCCACACCACAGGCCAAACCTTATCCTACTTACTTATTATTATCTTTACCTTTCGTCATTATCTTTTTCATCCAATCATGCTAGAACGACGTTACCCTAGCAGAATCCTAGATTTCCGTTTTTTTTTTCTAAACTACAAGACGCACAAATGTTTTATTCACGGCAAATTTGCACAACGTTTTCTTCCCATTCACGCACACCATCCTCTCTATCTGAGCATAAATCTTTTCGATCTTTTCTTTCATCCTTTAAAATAGCTTATTTTACATACCGACTATAATCATAATAACATAAGCGTTGGGATACAGCTTGCCGGCGTGAGAGACGCCGTCGTAGACTTTCTTGGCTCGGTAGATCTCTTTCATAGCTGATGCTACTATCTTCACCGGCAAGAACTTTGCTACTTTGTATCCGACGTCAAATGGCGTGTAGAAGACTATGTACCTGGAACAGGGAGGAAAGGACGTCGGGTTTATAATGGTTGATTATGCGCGGATGTTACAGGAAGGAAAGAATATGCAAGGCAGCAATTGCAAAACCATGCCATCAAATATTCAGGGGCGTACGAGTAGCTTCGTTTCGTCCCTTTCATTCCGGGAATAAACACTGTGCCCGTAGGAAATTTACGCCGGTAAAGCCGCGGGCAAAAGCTAGTCCTGTATAAATTCCAGGAGAGGGCATCAGGCATTGGGAAGAGACTTTTTTAATTTGGCTTTGGGATATAGAGCAGACCGGTGAAGTTGCCATGGAGCACCGACAAGTCTGGCTATATGGTAGAGTTGATTTTCTTGATAAGTTTTCTACTATTTTACATAAAAATATTTGGGGATATTGCAATCTACAATTCTTTTTTTACGACAGTTTTCACCACTACTTTAGGTTTTCCCGAGTCTTACGCTTGCACGCAGTACAGACTCTATATAGGCGTATCGGCAGGGAACTAGACCCCCCAATATGGCGTGTCGCTGCGCATGTACAGACTCGTGGGGGGAATGCGCGTGGAAGCGCGGGTGCACGATACCATTCATCCCGTTTTCCCTCGCAAACCGCACCTCCAAAGACATCTATTTTTCGTTTTTGCGCAGTCTTGTTTCGTGCCGAATGCTGTACTCACCAAGTGATAGTCCCGATGACCAGTTGAGGCGTGTTCTTGAGCGGCGCCAGGATGGGCTCCCCCAGCAGGCCGTTGACCACCATGCCGCCCGCGAAGATCACCAGCATGGTGGACAGCCAGCACGATAGCGGGTGCTTGCGGGAGAACGCCTGCGCACCTGAAATACAGATCTTCTTCTTCTAAAGGTGCCTCTCCAACTGGTGAAGGTTAACGATTAACATGCTCATGTCGTTGTCCTTAGCTCTGCTACTAGGGTATTAGTTCGTTGGGTATTATATTATCTGTGGCTCTGCGGAACAGTTCAGCAGCATTCGCTATCCTCTCGGATGTTTCGCAACCAAGACTTTTTCCATCTTCCGACATTTCTCTTTCCAGCGACTTTTCCCATCAGAGTATCAGAAATATTAAATAACTAGTCTGTGCCCGTGACTCCGTCCGCGCGTAACTAATTATTGTTTATAACTCAGGTACTTAGTACTTATATTAATTCTGTGACTCAGGTTCTAAGCGGCGTGTCAAGAATTCAAGATTAAATCTACGCCAGATTTTAAGTCAGACCTTCAACAATGCAACAGTGGAAACCGCATCTTTGGTCCAGTAGTTTGTACGTGATGTGCACAGACAGAAATACAGACAGACAAAAATGGTTTTGGCTTCTATTGGCCCTAGTATTTCTTAAATATCTCCTCGTATCTCCACAGCCCAGTTACAGTTTTATTAGGTAGGTACCTAACCTATATGTATTGATATTGATATGTTTTGATGATGTCAATCCACGGGAACTCATTGTTTTTATTATCAGAGATTGCTAGAGACAGTACTGACGGGAGGTAATCAGAGTTTGCTCTTTCGGTATACCAATAATATTTATACAACTCAAATAATCGTAGTTACGTTTATTCAAAACGTCACACGCGCACGCTCCATGAATCAAGGTGCTATTTTTACTAAGATATGACTGATACCTAAAAAAAGGATCTACCTATATCTCTACCACAATAAACCAAATAGACCGTATCGGCAATGTTTTGTGAAATCTTATATTCGTCGTCGGTTGACAATGAAGATTGCAACACTGTTACAACAACTTTGCTTTTACATTTAACTAAGTAAGTACCTAATAAAGTCCACGCTATTGTTTATTTTCGGAGATGACTGATGATGTGGCAGTAGAGGTATGGTATACTAAGTACATACAATGGTAATAACACAGATTACTTTTAACTACTTTGTGGTAATAATAAACAATGCTGTTTCATCAGTTTTATTTTGAACCATTTCTGTTTAAAAATGTAAAAATTTCTTTGACATACTTAACATTTTTTATAAAGAAATTTTTACATAAACATAACATAATACTACCTATTATTAAGTATATTATTGTTCGCACCATTCATTCATTGCCGGTTTCATGCAATATTACATTTCTAGGTTACAAAATACAACACCCTATGAAGAAACAAAGAGTATTGATCTGAACGCGGTCTATATTTAGCTAGGGGTTCTGACCTGCTCAGTCGCCTAATGCAAACCGCATGGTTAACTGCGGGAGATAAACCACCTACCCATACACTGCTTCCTGTAGGACGTCATCATGTGTCATGTCAATGTTCGCATAAAATTATCTTTCATGTGGCCAGGCCTTTGATTCTACAAGTTACAAATGTATATCGTGCCTCAGTTGTGTCTCAAAAGCCAAAGAAATCGTAACAGAGTATAGAAATCTTACAGAGATTTTGCCGCTTTAGTTCAATTTCTTTGGATCTCGAGACACGACATCTATGTTAATTAGTAGAATCGGGCCCCAATAATAAGCTAGTACTGTAGACATTAAAAAATTACCTTTGTCTGGTTTTTAGTAATTCTATATTTTTTTCCCAAATTATGGTCATCCTAATGATGACGTAGTTACCCATAGTACCTAATTTCTAATTTCAACACCCAATGGCATGGCTCGTTGGTCTAGGGGTATGATTCTCGCTTCGGGTGCGAGAGGTCCCGGGTTCAAATCCCGGACGAGCCCGAGACGACGTCTCTTTTTGAACATCAACTTTGATATTCTGATACGAGATAGTTTTAGAAATTAAATAATTAATTATGCACCAATCCCAAATACAAAAATTATAAATACCAATATTAAATTGTTTCTTTAATTAGGTTTTATTTTAATTTAAGTATAGTTTTTTTAAATAAATTATTTTTATATAATACAAAATTCCATTTTGTGAAAATGTTTGCGCCATCTATCTGCATACATGGGAATTCCTTGAAACATATCCTTCGTTAGCGCTTTTTAGGGTTCCTTCATTTATAACAAAAGAGGATGGGTTTATGTTGTCAGAAATATAACCTCAGAAAATATAATTTTATTCATATTTTATAACACAGACGAAATATAGGTACGAAAATATGCAACAAAATAAATACATATATTTAAAATTGAAAATTTCCTAATGAAATTACAATATCATAGAATTTAGTTAGAATGTAATAGAAACAAAGTCTTATACAAAAATGGTTTACTGTAAATCAAATAGGTACAGTATAATTATTTTGTCATTCCAAAAAAAATGAGTTATTGAACTACTGTGGCTGTGTGCGATCGTCAGGGAACTACAATCTATTTTTAAACTATTTAGGTGTTTTATTTTAGTACATTCCAACCATCAGATTACCAATGCGATCTCAATAAATAAGGCCCAGGATGCGGAAGTATGTAAATGTGTGGAAAATTGGCGCGTATAATTTAAAACCTATAGGTAATATGACTTACCAGCTCCTAAATCTTCTCTGACTGCAAGAGCGCATAATAATGAATGCGCTATGTCGAAATATGGGTACATTTTAAGTTTTATAACCTGGTTGGCCAGGTCTAAGAATGCTTCGGGATCCATTTTGAAGATTTGTTTTGGAAATCACGATTCAACAGAAAAATAATAGGCCAACTAAACACCGACAATATAGTTACTCTGTGACGCGCGTCCGCGACTATCCGCGGGCGTAGTAGCCGCGAGACTGAACTAACCACACTAGATTTTTTGTGATTATTTTGGTCAGTCCAGTCAGAGTGAACTTCGACGTGGAATACGGGTATCGGTCGCAGTTACAGACGTGGCTGATCGCAGACTACGCTCTTATCTCTCTGGTATCTAAATTCTAATCAACATTAATTTATGATTTCATTGTCAACCTCATACTGATTAATAATTTCGACAAAAACATGTAAGTTTCCGTAGTGTAGCGGTTATCACGTGTGCTTCACACGCACAAGGTCCCCGGTTCGATCCCGGGCGGAAACAATGACTTTTTGTTTTTTTTTTAGTGTTGATTATTGTTTTTTTTTATAGCAGAGTAAAAAGCACCCAAACGTACATTTAAATTGGTAAAGCCCACCTTTATTTTTTCAAAAGTTTTGTCGCATTGTTGATGAAATACGCCATCTATCGGAGTTGAGTTTTGAGTGTTTCTTGCTAACGACCACCACCAACCAAGAAAGGGAGAAACAGAGCCGTGCAAGGTATTAAAGAAAGAAAATCATGTTAAAATATTAAAAATAGTTTATTTTGTAACAATTTCATCATTATAGTAAAAAAAAGTGTTCAAAATTAGTGTAAAATTAATGATTATTATGATAGTTTTAGACATAAATATACAATAGGAACAGTTGAAACTCCATCAGTCTTCGCCTTTACACAGCCCAATCTTTGGAATTTACAAAACAAGTTACAAGATAAAATTTCAATCCTTAATCTCATTGCACAACAGCAGTAAATGATTGCACTTACTTTACTTGGTCATAGTAAACTGCAATTTGTAGGCTTTTTTCTGATTTAGAAATAACAAAGTAAACAACAAAGAAGATTTAAGTAGTTTAGAAATATAGGTACACGTCTCAAGGTTCTGCTAATGAAGGCAGTTAATACCTAATAAATTACCTCTTTCTCACACAATAAATAATATAATAGCACTATTGGCTGTACGAGTGACTGTCTCAGTATTAAACTGGCCATGTTCTAATTTTTATTGAAACAAAAGCAAGAAAATGTCGAAAATAAGAAGTTTCTGAAATCTGAAAAAACCTCCAAACTGCAGTGTAACGTTAACTATATTCTAATGATATTTTAGCCTCACCTAATTATAATATTCGAATAATAATAATAAATGTCCTCTTGGAATTTATGGACTAGTTTGTATCAAAGATTCCTTGTCCTGTGTCCTGGAACTTAGAACTTTCATATAATTTCAAAAATAACGTAGGACAGTGTCGTGGCAGGGATAGAAAACTTTATTACATCGTGGCGGAAGCCTATAATGGATATACGTAACAATTTTAACATTTATTAACAACCACTTTACTGATATCCCATTAATATAATTATTGCAAAATACGCTATTATTTGTGATATGGGAATCATTACAACTATAAAGTACCTATAAAACAATCATACACTACGCATTCATTTATGATATGAAAATGATAAAAAAAGAAAAATAACATTTTACTGTACTAAAAATTAACATTATAACTATTCAAGTTTACGCTCAATCAGTCACAATAAAAAGAATATAATATTAAATCGATATGGATCGACGGCCGGTTTACAAAATTGTCGAAAGAATAAGTACTGAGATTGATACGAGTTGTTTTACATTATGTGAAAGTACAATTAATGCAAAACTTTACAATAATATAAATGTATAAAAAACGTTCCTTACATAAGACGATCCTATAACTCGCAACAAGTAACTACGCTTACAATAAATATTCAAATTGAACAGTCTTATTCATGTAGAAGCTAACATTACATGTTAAACTAAAATAAGCACGCTATTCTATTTAAATTACATAAAAAATTGCTGTAATTTACATAATAGTATGCAATTCTAGTTTCAAGTTCACTTTAGGATTTTAAGGCCAAATTCACACAACCGCACTTTTATTTAATATGTAGGTATAAGTAATAACTGATAACATGATTGCGTGGTACTAATAAATTTGTAAATAACGGCTATCTATAATTAACAAACAAAATAGTATTGGAGGTGCGTTACAAAATAGATAAATTCAGATGGCTTGCAGATACAAATTTGGTGTTGTTTATTGAAAGTTTTACAGTCACGAGCATTGATATTTACACAATTTTAGCCCTTACTACATTGTCTTAAGGGCCGATGTGTTAACATATGAACGCACCACTTGTATGTGTTTGGGAGTGTACTATAGAAGGCGACCATATCTTAAGAATAGACAAGTAGTAATTAAGAATAATTGTGCCTGTAACTCTACTCCATATAACATTGAAAATGCGTTGGCTCTGATTTAGTCAATAAATTGAAAAATCATAAAGTTTTTAAAGGGACAAAAATTGTCCATGCTGCTATAACAATAAATAACTCTACCATAATATAATATTTCGTGTTGAATATACAGTATAGATAGAATTAGAATAAGGTATTAGTTAAAATATAAAGTATCTCCTCTAGTCCGAATCTATCTATTTTGTGATGTAAATACCAATTTCTCAACATACAACCATTCACAAGTTCAATGAAAAATGAGTTAATAAGTAATCAATTAATAAAAATGGAATCCATAGGCACTTTCTTATTATTTCTACCGTTGGTACGACAGCACTGAGATTCTGAAAAAACATAAAAAAGACTTTGTAAAGTGTCTCCTTTGCGAATTAATTAAAATTAATGTTTTTTACACGACTGACAAAAAAAAGGAGAGTTATGTTTTGATGTGAGAGGTATTTTTAGATTCCATGCATTCTTCCGAGTGACATAGGCTATGTGACATCATAAAAACAAATATAAAATAAATGGCGGCTTATATACGCGATATAGCAGACCGAAAAAATAAAATTTGATCAATTTTATCGAGTGGGTTATCAAAATGAAGGGCTTTAAAAGGCGATTTCTATGTACTTTTTTTTGTTTAAGTATAAGTTGTCAGTCGTGGTTTTTTTTAAGAATTAGCTTATTATTACCTTTTCTGTTTTAGGACGAAATGTCCGCTTTCTTCATTACAGGCACGTCGGCATCTCGCCTCTCAACGTGATTCCCTAGGGCGAAAAATCAAATATTAATTGTATTGTTTCACTAAAAGTGGATTCAAGATGGCAACACTTCGTTTTTACGCAAATCATATATATAATTGATAAAAGTAAAAGCTTAGCAAAAAGCAAATATCGACGCAGATGGCGTCACCAGCACATGCAGTAAATGTACAATATTGCCGTAGTGCACAATTCAATATTATTTGTCATTGTCAAAATAATCTGTTTACTTCTTATACTAGTGCTGCCTTCTGGCATACTGCCCATTGGACAACATAGTATTACGAGTATCTCTATAAAGACTAATATCATTTGTACTAAATTTCACGTTGGCCGATAACAACATTTGATTGCAGCCATGTTACTTATATGGCCTGCATATACATATATACAAACTACATAAATACAATATACATAAATACATTTATAATAATATACTTAAGTTACATACGTATATAAATACGGGTAGAATATCTATTTACATATTTACACAACATAGAAACTAAACATTCACGGCACGATAAACAATATTCGCCGTCCTATCTATCGTCCGTAAAATCGGACAATGCGAACGGTATCAGCTGGTCGACGCGAAACCGGTCCGCATTCCTTGCGCCCGCGCTGCCGCGCACTCGTCCCGAAACCAGTCGGAATCCTACATCGACGCGAGACGCATGTCGCTTTGGCGCGCGAATTACCTATCGCATTACTCTTCGGTTTTCGCAACTACTATCTGCTATTCTTTCTTCTTCCGCTTAGCCTATTGTATGACAGTGCTCGCTTGTGCAAATAGTGCTTATATGGACCGCTCGTGTGAACTTCATTGTTAAGTACCTGTACCACTGTTGTGCTGTAATAAAACTGTAAGTAAGAAGTAGTGTTTTTGTCTGCTGTACCAATACCTACAATCAAGACCACGCTACAACTGGTGACCCACGACACTTGAGCAACGATGAGTGACAGCAGTGATACAGCAAAAACCGCTACATCCGCGGACAACGTCAATACACGTCATCGAAGAAGGCACGTTTCCACTGAACCACGTCAAGAATCGTCCGACTTCCGACGACATCGTCTGAAGGTACCACCGTTTTCTCCTGATGACCCAGAGATATGGTTCGCATTACTAGAGGATCAATTTGAGTATTACGACATTACCGATGACGTCATCAAATTTCGAAATGTCACAATAAACCTCGATATAACGCATGCGAAAGCTGTAAAGGACATCATTACGAAACCTCCGAGGACAGACAGATATAAAAAAATAAAAAGCGAGCTTATTAAGCGTCTCAGCGCCTCTCATGAGAAGAAGGTCAGACAACTTTTGAATGACGAAGTGTTGGGAGATAGAAAACCCACCCAATTTTTGCGACATCTTCAAGATCTGGCCGGTCCTGACGTACCAGAGGACTTCCTTCGATCAATCTGGAGCAACCGCCTACCCAAAAATATCCAGACGGTTTTGGCATCGCGATCATCTGATACCCTGGAGGAGCTAGCAGACTTGGCAGATCGGATCCAAGAAATCTCCACACCAGGAAACGTCGCGTCGACATCAACTCACGTCGCCGAAGCAAGTAGCAGCAACCAATCTGGAGAAATCTACGAACTCCGTAAAATGGTGGAACGTCTTGCTCTGAAACTCGATGAACACTCACGATCGCAATGCAACCCGAATCGATCTAGGTCTCAACGACGTCAGCGTTCACCACCGCGAGGTCGAAGTAGGTCACGCTCTGCTACTAGCTACCAGCGATACCCTACGTGCTGGTACCATGCGAGATATGGTTCGCGGGCTCGCAATTGCCAGAAGCCTTGCGATTACAACGCGGGAAACGACGCAGGCAGTCGGTAATGGCGACAGACGACTGCCCATCTTCACCTGGTCGCCTCTTCGTAACTGACCGAAGTATGAAAATCCAGTTCTTGGTCGACACCGGGAGCGATCTCTGTGTTTTCCCTCGGTCTCAGCTGCGTGAGCGTCGAACACCTACAAGTTACCAACTCACAGCAGCAAACGGGACGACCATCAATACATACGGCATCGCACACCTCAACCTGAACCTAGGACTTCGACGCATATACTCGTGGCGATTTGTGGTAGCGGATGTTACGAAGCCCATAATTGGTGTAGATTTTTTATGTCATTACAACCTTATTGTAGACTGTAAAGGTAAAAGGCTTATAGATAATACTACAACACTTTCTACACCAGCTTCACTGGACCTTAAAAGTAGTGATATTCTTTCTGTAAAGGTTCCGACTGGCGACTCTAAGTACCATCACTTGCTTTCACGCGAATTTCTAGAAATTACACGACCAGCTGGCACACAACGCGTAGTACCACACAATACACAACACCATATACGCACCACACCAGGACCCCCCGTCTCATGCGCACCTAGACGTTTAGCCCCCGACAAATTAGCAGTGGCGAAGAAGGAATTTGAGGCTATGCTTGCCAATGGCACTGCCCGACCGTCTGAGAGCCCATGGTCGTCGGCTCTACACTTAGCGCCGAAGAAAGACAACGGCTGGCGGCCCTGCGGCGACTATAGACAGCTAAACGCGCGTACCATCCCCGACAGATACCCTATTCGTCATATTCATGACTTTACACATAGCATATCTGGTTGTAAAGTATTTAGTACCATCGATTTAGTGAAGGCTTACAACCAGATCCCTGTATTTCCTGAGGACATACCAAAAACCGCCATCACTACACCTTTTGGCATGTACGAGTTTCCATACATGACATTTGGTCTGAGAAATGCTGGCCAGACCTTTCAGAGATTTGTAGATGAGGTGACCCGCGGTCTCGACTTTGTCTATTGCTATTTGGACGATTTTCTCATCTTCAGCAGGAGCGAAACTCTGCACGAACAGCATTTACGTACAGTCTTTTCCAGGCTCCGTGACTATGGTTTGACAGTGAACGTGGCAAAGTGCGTGTTTGGGGTTCCAGAAGTAGCTTTCCTTGGATACCTCATTTCCGAGCGTGGAACCAAACCACTTGACGAAAAGGTGAGGGCCATTGATGAATTTCCTCCTCCTAAAGACGTCAAGTCACTGCGACGATTTTTGGGCATGGCCAATTTCTACAGGCGATTTTTGCCAAATGCTGCCCAAACCCAAGCTCCTCTCAACGCCCTCCTTACGGGAGCAGTCAAAGGTTCCACGCCCATCACTTTAACAGGTAACGCCCTCAAAGCCTTCTCTGATCTCAAAGAAAGCCTCTCCAAAGCAGCTCTTTTAGCTCACCCAGACTGTCAAGCTAAGTTAGCCCTAGTTACAGATGCATCGGACGTAGCCATCGGAGCCGTGTTGCAACAATTAAAAGACGACACGTGGGAACCGCTAGCTTTCTTTTCGAAGAAACTGAGCCCTTCCCAACAAAAGTACTCTCCGTACGACAGAGAGCTGTTGGCAATCTATGAAGCGATAAAATATTTCCGCCATATGGTCGAAGCACGTCATTTTACCGTATATACGGACCATAAACCGCTTTCATTCGCCTTTCATGAAAGAAAAAACAACTGCAGCCCTCGTCAGTTCCGTCACTTGGACTTCATTTCGCAATTTACTAGCGATATACGACATATCTCCGGCAAAGATAACGTAGTTGCTGACACACTGTCGCGAGTCGATGAGTTGGCTACTCCAATGTGTCTCAACAGTCTTGCCCATGCACAAGAAACTGACACGGAGTTGGCGACATTCCTTACGGGAAATACATCGCTCCGTCTCACTAAAATGAATTATGCCGGTAGCGACAAACCATTATATTGTGACGTCAGCACATCAACTCCTAGACCCTTCGTTACAAAGGAGTTCAGGAAACAGGTATTCGCAAGCCTTCATTCGCTGAGTCACCCCGGGCCCATGGCGACTGCTAAGTTGGTAGCGGAACGATTCGTCTGGCCTGGCATGCGGCGGGATTGTCGCGAGTGGGCTCGAACGTGTCTCCCTTGCCAACGCGCCAAAGTCAGTCGACACGTATCCGCCCCCTTAGCTAACTTCAGTCTCCCCCGAGCACGTTTCAAGCACGTACACATCGACCTAATCGGTCCCCTTCCGGTTTGTCAGGGCTATAAGTATTGCTTGACCGCGATAGATCGGTTTACTCGCTGGCCCGAAGTTATTCCCATAGCCGACATAACAGCGGAAACAGTGGGTAAGGCTTTAATATCCGGCTGGATATCTCGATTCGGCAGCCCTATAGATATTGTCACAGACCGCGGTCGCCAATTCGAATCCGCGCTGTTTCAATATCTAGCCAAGGCCATAGGTTTCCAGCACAAACGCACGACCGCCTACCATCCCGCATGCAACGGGATGGTAGAACGTTTCCACAGGCAACTCAAGGCGTCCATCACTTGTCATGCTGACCACAACTGGGTCGAGATTCTGCCGTTAGTAATGCTTGGTATCCGCAGCGCCTTTAAGGATGACCTACAGGCATCTTCTGCGGAGTTACTATACGGCGAGCCACTCAGACTCCCAGGAGAATTCTTCGAACCGACTACGCAATGTACATCTGACATAAGCGATTTTACAGCGCGTCTTCGTTCCTATATGGAACAGTTAAAACCGACTCCAGCTTCTCGCCACGGCAAGCGCAAAGCATTTGTGTTCAAAGAACTTGCGACCACAAATCATGTCTTCATTCGTGAAGACGCCTCGCGCGCGCCTTTTCAACCAGCATACACAGGCCCTTATATGGTGATGGAGAAGAATGATAAGGTGTTCAAAGTACTCGTCAAAAATAAACCGACCACAGTCTCGATAGATCGGCTGAAGCCAGCCTTCATAATGGCCGATGACGAGCAATCAGTCATCACACCAAACTTATCCCCACCTACACAGCCCTCTGGTGAAAGTATCCCACAATCACTATGTTCTGGAAACCCAGTGATAAAAACAACCCGGTTTGGTCGTATTATTCGTGCGCCAGATTTTTATCGCCCTTAACCAGGTCTTTGGGGGGGAGTGATATGGCCTGCATATACATATATACAAACTACATAAATACAATATACATAAATACATTTATAATAATATACTTAAGTTACATACGTATATAAATACGGGTAGAATATCTATTTACATATTTACACAACATAGAAACTAAACATTCACGGCACGATAAACAATATTCGCCGTCCTATCTATCGTCCGTAAAATCGGACAATGCGAACGGTATCAGCTGGTCGACGCGAAACCGGTCCGCATTCCTTGCGCCCGCGCTGCCGCGCACTCGTCCCGAAACCAGTCGGAATCCTACATCGACGCGAGACGCATGTCGCTTTGGCGCGCGAATTACCTATCGCATTACTCTTCGGTTTTCGCAACTACTATCTGCTATTCTTTCTTCTTCCGCTTAGCCTATTGTATGACAGTGCTCGCTTGTGCAAATAGTGCTTATATGGACCGCTCGTGTGAACTTCATTGTTAAGTACCTGTACCACTGTTGTGCTGTAATAAAACTGTAAGTAAGAAGTAGTGTTTTTGTCTGCTGTACCAATACCTACAATCAAGACCACGCTACACTTATATAGAAATACAATTAATGTCCCTATAAATAATTGATGCTCATGCTCATTTATAAGCGCTAAATTAGAAGTGTTGCCATTTTGACCCCCTTTTATCATGTACCCATTTCAAATTAACGATGAATTCGCAATGGCAGATGCAAACGGACCGGTAGCTGATGAAATAACAAGAAAGTGAAGCCTAATAGGGGACCGGACAAGGTATGAGAATTGTTAAAAATATGTAATTTTATGATAGAATACACAAAATTAAACACTTTTACGACTTTTCAGCACGAGTTTTTTCTCCAGAGCTAATTTATTAGAGTTCAAACTTTTAGGGAAAGTCCATTTTCAACGCGTGACGTCATATGAATGTACGTTTAGTTAGGGGCGTTTTGGTATCGTCCAAACATCGCTTAAAAATGTGAATTGTTTTTTGGTATTTCTTGAGAAATACTTTGGTTATTGAGATGATTCTTTTACGGTTGATTGTGAGATATTTCAAAGCATCAAAAAAAAGTTGTCCGGTTCCCTATTGTTTTAGCCCAAATACTTAGAGCATTAAACAAACGGGAGAGGTCACCCAAAGTTACAAGATCACGTTCATACCGGTTTATGGTTGTGTGCGTAGTTTTGCAAGTTGTCGTCAGTCTTTGTATGCGTGTATAAATTAAAATAATGTTGTCTAACAATGCATTTGTGTTAATATTTCGTTAGTAAGCGCGTTCCGCCCGCAGCGAAAGTGGCAAAGGTTTTTGCGTAGAAATTCGGGCTCGCATCGTCTTCTGTTGATTAAATGCTCTAAGCTCAAATGGAAATGTGGGACTAGAATAAATTTACTGAAATTAATATCAAAATTATACATCAAAATTAGATATAAATAGATTCATACAATATATTGCATAACTTTTCCTGATGAATTAGTATAAAAAGGTAGGGAAAAAATAAGTTCGTTGCAATATTTATTCAAAAACATCGACTGAACCTAAAATGTGTAGTTTCTTTGAAATTATCATATCAATGGGTAAATTTGTAAATTGTTTTTCCATGTTTCTTTTGTGCATGTAATAGCTTAACAATAGAAAATAATGAGTAATGATGACATGCATTTGAAATCACTCGGTCGACACGACAATTTAATGGAATTTATGATTTAAATTGGCATATTTTGATATGCGAATACCTCTCTTTTTGTTGGCATTCACCATTCGCCCGTTGGCTGAAAAATTAATAAATCTTATTGAAAATGTACCTGGGTGGTGGTGGTTAGAAAATTAGGGAGATATTTTTATATATCTAAATAATTAAAATTTAAAAAGATTAAAATTTAAATTTTTTAAGAAATTGATTAAATTTTTTAAGAATTTTGTTTTTATAATAAATTAGCTTGTGTTCGCGATTTTGTCCGCACGTAATTAACTATTGTTAATATCCCATGTACGTACATTCTAGGGCAGATGAACCTGGCCCCCCTACCTCATTAAATTATATCTCAGGGGGTCAGATTAATCTGCCCTCGACTGTACTAAACGGCGCGGCGTATTAAGATGAAACCTACTACAGCTTTTAAGTTAACCTCAAACAATACTGTATATATATTTTCTACCCATGTTTGATACATGTAATTTTCATCGAAATCCGTCCAGCAGATTTATCGTGATAGAGTTACAAACATACTCACATCCAAACTCTCTCATTTATATTACATAGTGTGAGTGTGATGGATGAGTGAGATGCATCCTGAATGCTGAAACTAATAAGGATTTTTGCCATCTTATTGGGTTGGATAAATAATTTTTATTTTGATAGCTTCCCTACACTACCTTTCGGACACATACATATCCCTACCATATATATTTTTTACGATGCTTGACAGCTGACTTGAGCTTGGTTTATAAATACGGGCCTGACTTTCAACGTCATAAGTATGCCGTAAGATCTCAAGAGTATAAATTTGATTTTTTTAAATTAAATATAAGTAAATAACAGTCCATAATTTATCAAACCACCACATAAGACCTACAACAATTAATACACATTCAGCTTGGAAATAATATAATCGTCTGATTCGATTTATCATATGAATATTTTTTTATTTTTACATTTTTTAAGTCCAAACGTGCATAGTACAGTTAACAATATAATTAGGTAACCAGGTCGAAACGCTATTATTAAAATTGTATAATGATACCATATTGCTAAATAGTCATTAACCTCTCATAAATAGACTAAATCGGCTGTTTTTAGACAAAACCTAGCTACCTATATAGCGCTATCTAAAGCGGATTTAGTAAAAACACGTTTAAAAAAAATGTTTCTTGCTAGGTTTTGAAAATGCACACCCAAAATATGTTGATAGGACCATTCCTTTAGTGTTCTTACGCTACATTAAACATGTTTGTGCGATCTGGATACCTAATCTTGTTCTTGACTGTACAAAAGATAGACTACTAAAGGCCTCGATACCGTAGAATATAAGTACATCGTGATATTATTTTCTACGCCTTCGGGCGGCTATTTTTGGTAGGTAGGATGTAACTATTGCGATTACGTGTATACCTACACTCGATAAGTAATATGGACATCCTATATAATATATCCAAGAAAGAAAGATACGAATTCTTATTGGATGTATAAAATCAATAATCTTTTACTTCGTGTATGAAAAACATGTACTTATTTTCAATGGGTTAATGACGGGGCCTTTACTCTGAAACAAGGCGAATATATCTCTCCCAAGCCAGATGTGTATTTCTTTACGATTATAGTTCAAGAATCAAGGTTACTCTTTTTGTTAACAAACTTATTGAACGCATGCATAATTTTCCTACCAATTCTTTCATTTTTCGGCGAAGTCCTCGTTTTTGTTGAACACTTCTCGCTATCCAAAAGCATTTGGGACTCCGATTTCGGCGACGCGAATTGGCGCTCTTCTGACTGCGTAAAATTTTCTTCTGTAGCGTTTTTTTCTGGGGTCGACGTTTGGGGCGACGAGTTAGTTTTTGCTTTGGGCGAGTAATTTTTGGTCGGTGTTGAGGCATCAGATTTGGTCGGTGTTGAGGCATCAGATTTGGTCGGCGAGGCGTCGGTCTTGATAGGGGAGGCTTCCTCGTGAGTTTCGGAGGTTTCGTTGAAGAATGCGACGTCTTCGTCTGACTCGGCCGACTCTGAATGGTCGCTGCGGACTGTTGTTGCGTTGGTCAACTGAAATTTTAAATACTAATCAGTAAAGATATTAATATATAGTGTCTTTTGTTGTTTTAATAGTGAAGAAAAAACAAAGAATGTGTTTGTAATAAAAAGTTAATAGGAATAAAGATATATATCATATAATAGATAAAGGGGATACTCTAATCAATCAGTCATTTCATTGATTTGTTGCGGCTGATGCTCTCTAACTTGTAACCTTTACTTGTAAAAAGGAAATAAATTTACAGAATTACTATTCAGCGCGTATATAATACAGTCTGAAACACATTAGCCAGGTTTAAGCGAAAACAGCTATACCGCTGTCCGACTCTAAATATTATTTTCTTTCATAGATATAAGACAACTGATTTTTATCGTAAAAAACCGCCCAAGTGCGAGTCAAGCTCGCGCTAGAGGGTTCCGTACACGCAAAGCATCTCACATAGCTCTAACTAAAAGACCAACTAGTTTTAAAAACAAACTTAACTTTGCAGTTCGATTCCTAAGATTCATATTGAATCCAGCGCAAAAATAAGTTTGTAACACTTTTTTTAGACTTCCAACAACATATTTACAACTTTTAGATTTATTCTTGTATAAGTACTGTTAGACCTTGCTTTTTGCCAAATTTCATAATTTTAGGTCAACTTAGGTAGTACTTCCCTTACTCCATAGGTTTTTTAATGCTGCCTGAAATTCCGAAATATGCGAACATTCGCAACATTTACGGTAATATCTCTTGATCGCGTTGACGTATACTTAATTTAGATTATTTTTCTGAAAGAGACCGTGGATCCGAGTATCTATTCGATATTAATTTCAACTTGATACCTTGAAGCGTTCCTGAGAAACAAAGTTTGACAGACAGACAACAAAGTGATCTTATAAGGGTTCCGTTTATGCCTTTTGAGGTACGGAACCCTGAAAATAACGAAATTAAAACATACCGTGTAGCTGGAGTCCTCATCAGACTCGGCGTCGAGCTCGACCATCATCTTCTCTATGAGCCGCTCCATGCTGCTCTCGCTGGGACCCGGGCTCCGGTTTACATAAACATACCGTGTAGCTGGAGTCCTCATCAGACTCGGCGTCGAGCTCGACCATCATCTTCTCTATGAGCCGCTCCATGCTGCTCTCGCTGGGACCCGGGCTCCGGTTTACATAAACATACCGTGTAGCTGGAGTCCTCATCAGACTCGGCGTCGAGCTCGACCATCATCTTCTCTATGAGCCGCTCCATGCTGCTCTCGCTGGGACCCGGGCTCCGGTTTACATAAACATACCGTGTAGCTGGAGTCCTCATCAGACTCGGCGTCGAGCTCGACCATCATCTTCTCTATGAGCCGCTCCATGCTGCTCTCGCTGGGACCCAGGCTCCGGTTTACATAAACATACCGTGTAGCTGGAGTCCTCATCAGACTCGGCGTCGAGCTCGACCATCATCTTCTCTATGAGCCGCTCCATGCTGCTCTCGCTGGGACCCGGGCTCCGGTTTACATAAACATACCGTGTAGCTGGAGTCCTCATCAGACTCGGCGTCGAGCTCGACCATCATCTTCTCTATGAGCCGCTCCATGCTGCTCTCGCTGGGACCCGGGCTCCGGTTTACATAAACATACCGTGTAGCTGGAGTCCTCATCAGACTCGGCGTCGAGCTCGACCATCATCTTCTCTATGAGCCGCTCCATGCTGCTCTCGCTAGGGGACGCCGGGCTAGAAGGCTCGCGGGGCCTCTTGCTCCTTTTTACAACCTGGAATGTTGATATACAGGGTGTTTTGTTAAACGACACTGAAATCTCAAAAAAAAATCAGCTGATTTTTTTTTTGAGATTTCAGAGTCGGTCCCATATAAAAAGTTGCTCATATTCATGAGTACCTTCACCCCTAGAGAGGTTGCTGGTGTTTAACCTAACACCCTGTATTAAGTGAGTTTAGTAAGAGAAAATTGAGTAATTTCTTTCCAGATAATTGATATTATCAATCATACTATCATCATACTTCATACTAATAAAGAGGAAGCGTTTGTAAGTTTATGAGTTTGTTTGTAGTGGGTAATCTTCGGAACTACTGAGCCGATTTCAAAAACTTTTTCATCAAAAAAGCTACATTATTCCTGAGTGACATAGGCTACAATTTATGTGTGTACGTCCCTTGTCAAGCCGGGGCACTGACAGAAAACGCGCAGTCAAAACTACTGGGCGTAGAAAGCTGGTATTTGGCATGTAGGTTGACAGGAAAAGTAGAGTACTAAGAGATTTACCGGAATTCCCACAGGAACGTAGTCTTATACTACCCTCAATTGTGGTTAGACTACATGATAAACGTTAAAAAAATCTCTATTTCTGAAGAAACATTAGTTCCTTAGGGAAAGTGGGGGATTACTAAAAAAAGTCCAACAAAAAAAATCTCAACGTTAACTCACCAGCAATTCCTCATTGTTGGTGCTCGTATTATTATTGCCATATTGCGATTGCCTGCCCCGAAAGCACATGGTAACTTCGAACAGCGACTGTATCTTGGACAGCCAGCCCTCGGGCGGCTGCGCGGCCGATGTGCGCGCGCGCATAATACGGTTCCCCTGGTACTTGAGTGTGCGCAGGTAGCGGCGTTTGCCTTGGATGTACATCACCTGGTATTTAAATGGCATAGATAGAGGCAGGGCTTGAAACCGGTTAATAAAAAACCTAAAAAATAAGTGTTTTGACCTGGTTACGCAGTAACGCTCGGGCCATTACGATCGGAGTGAAAACCCTTTTGAATCGGTCTCGCGAGTGGAAATTACCTGGTTAATCCCGCGCGGGCGAGTGACAAGGACGGGTATATCGCTCAGCGTTTTATCTCACTTACGCATTTGCAAATCTCAACGTGTAGTTTAGTTAGATTTATATCGAGCGAGAGTGAGAAATAATCATAGTTAGAGCGAAATAGAACACGATCGTCGAAAAGAGCGAAATGTTTTGGGTCTTTCCGGTATTTTGAACAGGAACTGAAATGATATCGCGCTTTGAACATAACCAGAAATAATATATGGTTTTGCTCAACCGTAACTGATTTAAAACGCTCTTTTTTTAAATGTATGGCGCAGCGAGTGAGCTGGTTTAGAATTTTAACCAGGTTAGCAAGCCCTGGATAGAGGTTTAAAAACAGACTTACTTGGTTTGGACACGTGATGAGGAGGGAAGAGGAACATTTACTAAGAAGAGCTGGGTCAATGAAAGTAGGTGGATATAAGAGGAGAGGAAGGCCTAATAAGAGATGGATGGATTGTGTTGGGGAGGATATGAAGGTATTGGGAGTGGATAAAACTATGGCTAAGGATAGAAAATTGTGGAGAGAAAGGACATTTTGCGCCGACCCCAGATAATGGGATAAGGTAAGGCTGACGATGATGAGATAGAGGTTAAAAAATAAGAGATATGGTTTTATTTTCTTAGATTCGTCAGTTTTTTGCACTCTTGCCCTCTCAAAACTGTATTAATTTAAAGAAATATCTTTGGCAAATTGTTTTTCGAAAGACTTTTATGTTAATCCAGAGAATTTTTAAAACTTGAGGGTAAAAAGGCTACTTTGACAAATCAAAATACGATCTAAAATATTTCGGAAAGGGAAAATGAATATATTCTAATTTATCAAAGTAACCTTTTTAGACCCCTTGTGTCGAATCGATCATTGATAACCGCGGTGGAAAATACCACGTAGTTAGTGCCAGCCACTCCGGTAGCGAGCTTGAAGGGGGCATATGGATATAAAGGAAGGGGCTTCAAACGTGTACTACGTACAGAAAGGAAACTCCTTGCCCCTCCCGCAATATGGCACACCCCGCTCCCCCCGCACTTATCCCCCTTTCTTGTGTATATTGGGACGTTATGATGATAAAAACGCACACATTGACGTGTTACTGACGTGCTCACGGATATACAGTTTCATTTGTAGTAGTAGTAGGTATATTTGACGCCCCGTTTCTATGAAGCGCCCGCCCTGTGACGTGGTTCAAACGGCTCACTGTCTATTTTCGCCGAAAGCTTCGAGCTCTGGCTTACAAGGCCAGCTCACTTTTACTCACCACATCGGCAGACCTCAGCGGCGGCTTGCCCATGACGAGGTTGAGCAGTGATATAGCCTCTCTGCTCACGCGCAGCAGTATCAGCAGCATCAGGAAGAATACCCAGGGCAGTGGCCGGATCAGCTCTGGCTGTGGGCGGTCGTCTTGATCCACTGTCCAAATTAACACTGCGTTAGTCACTTGCTTATATTTCAAAGCTTCTTTATTGCAATTTTGTAGAAACTGTTTGTGTGACTGTTTGGTTTACAGTGTGTATATGTATGAGACAACTGCTGCTAGAGAGTGGTAGTCAAGTAATGTCAGACGCCTCTAGCCGACTTCAGAAAAATCTGACACCTGATCTATGACATTCGTTAAGAGGGGTGTGTCATGAGCAGAGCTTGTTACCGGTTGGTACCGGAACCAAAATTTCCAGATAAAGTGCCGATACTTTCGGGGAGTTTATATGGAAAACATGGTGCCGGAAACAAGCCGGATATGCCTAAATAAAAAGTGGAGTGAGCACGAATACGTAAACGTATCGCCACGTGAAAAAATTACGTGGAAAATGAACAGGTACTTAAAAGACATGTACATACATATACACACCGTACGTACATACCGTGCCGTAAAAATGGATACGTACAATAACGTACGTACGTTATTGTACGTATCCATTTTCCATATATTTTTTAACGTGACGATACAATTACGTACTCGCAAATATTCGTGCTCACCCCACTGGTCATAAGGAAGGTTTTGGTGTATAATTGACGCCTGATATAAGGATCTTACATGGCGGGGGCACAGCCCATCTGGCACACTTCTCCACCACCCAGAGCACTCGGTCCAGCTGCCTCAGTACGGTCTGCCCTATCCTGTAGCTCGCCGCATGCTCCGCCGCGTTCTGGACCAGCTCTCGTGCGAAAGTCACCAACTCCATACCTTTGAATGAATAAATATTATTTATCATTCATTTATCATTTTATTAATGTTATTTTGGCTCACTGCACGCCTTGCCCAACTGTTAGTGCTAATGATAAAGAAACAAAGAAAATATCACTATATTCTCGTGCTCATTGAGTGAATTCACAAAGGTCACTTATTTGTCACATGCTATGTTCAGTTTAGTTATTAATCATTAAGTAGTATATGTCTGCTCTACTGCATTGGGTGAAAATCTGTAATGGTAAAGTTGTAAGTTTCAAATCCATACTAATATTATAAATGCGAATGTTTGGATGTGAGTTTGTGAGGATGTTTGTTACTCAATCACGCAAAATCTACTGGACGGATTTCGATGAAATTTGGTACAGAGGTAGATAATGACCTGGAATAGCACATAGGCTACTTTTTATCCCGGGAAAAAGCACTGTTTCCGTGGGAAATTCACGCGGGCGAAGCCGCGGGCAAAAGCTAGTAAAATAAATATTTTGAGAATAGCGATTTCCACATGCTACGATCCCTACTAATCTATCGCTTCCTCATTACTCTCTTCAAACATGGTCGTCAGTTATGGATGCTCAAATCTCCCTTTTTAAGGAGGTCTGCAATTTGGTCGCTGAATTTTGAAACTTACTAATGTGAGTGTGTTCGTCACTCAATCACGAATTCACGAATAACCAGAGAAGCGAATTTTGATGAGGTACACCAGTAGAGTAAATTCTACTTTTATCCCGAAATTCCCAAAGAAGCAAAGCCCCGGGGCGCGACTAGTATTAATTAAACCTAAGTACTAGATTGTAATTGTAATCGTCAGCTTTCTACTACCCACTGCTGGGTATGTAATGCCATTGCCATTCTAATTCCATTGTAACAGAGTCGAAGAAGCTGTGATCCAATCAAGGTCATAAAAGGCTGCGAAGTTTAATAACTAATTTAGGTTATTAATTTGTAACAACAACGCACGTGTAGGTAAAAGATAAGTCATACAATCATTGCTCTATAGTTATGTCATTTACTTTTTTACTTAGGCATATCCGGTATGTAATTATGTTTATAAAAATATGACTCCAACGAAAAGGTGATAAATAAATAGATAAGGATGGCTCACCAGATTGAGGTAAGAGGTCTTTAAATTTCCTTGTGATATACATACATAATAGGTAGATAATTTATCACGCGTGTTTCATGTGGAGGTAGGCAGAGACCAGAGTTTTTCACTGATACGATCCTTGGGATATAGGAATTTTAAAAGTTAACGAAAGACTATCATAAATATAGGTACCTACATATATTAAACTAGCTGGCGCCCGCCGCGGCTTCGCTCGCGTTAATCCTTTCTTAGCGGATGCCTACGTCACAACCTACCTGCATGCCAAATTTCAGCCCGATCCGTCCAGTGGTTTGGTTGGGCTGTGCGTTGAAAGATCACTACTTCAGTCAGTCAGTCACCTTTGAGTTATATATAGTATATAGATAGATTCTTCCGTTACTGAGTGACTGACAGACAACGCACAGAAAAAACTACTGGGGCGTAGGAAGCTGAGTCATGTAGGTTCCCTAGGGAGTGTGGGGAGCACTAAGAAAGGATTTCCCGAAATTCCCGCGTGAACAAAGACCCCGGGTCTTAGTAGTATTTTATAAGTCCTTGCTAGTATTTAAGTTACTTTGAACAACAAGCAAATTATTAAAAAATAAAAAACACGACTGACAACTCACATAGCCTATGCCACTCGGGGGAATGCAAGGAATCTAACAATACCTCTCACATCTAAATCTGTTAAGCCGTTGAGGACTTATGGTGGAATAAAGAAACTTACATACTTACATACATACATACATACATGAACCCTGAAAACATAACACTCCTTTTTTGGTCAGTCGTGTAAAAAAAATACTTATTTAGGTATCACGCCTGTTTCTCGTGGAGGTAAGTATGAAGAGACCAAGTTTTATTTTTAAGATACTTGAACTGAATAAAAAATAACTTGACTCAAGCTCTGCTGGATTTACCGGCGGCAGACTAAATTTTTTTTAAATATTTTGCAGAATTTATCAAAATCGGGTCGTTTTGTGAAAAAGCGACATTCAAACATATAAGCATTTAAAATAAGTAGGGATCGTGCTAATCTGAAGGGCAGTGTATGATCAAAAAGGTGACATTACTATTCGCAACTTTGATCTCAATACATCAACCTCATCCGGTTCTGTGGCGCAATGAACTACTTATGTATTTATATTATCTCATCCCACTTATATACATAAATAAATAAATACATATATACAGATACATATAAGAAAGTTTGTTACTCAATCACGCAAAATCGATTGCACGGATTTTAATAAAATTTAGTACACGTGTAAAATAATAACTTTGCACATAGGGTACTATTTATCCCGAAATCACAGGGCCGCAGAATAAGGATGAATGAAAGAGGAAAGCTCACGTATGTTTCAAACGCGTGTACATACCCACAGTAAACATAGCTAATTAAATTAGGTATAAAGGTCACTGCAGAAAAAGGTAAGAAGATAACCGTAATTACCTATTTATATTTCTGTGGAACTTACAGATATTTTACTAGAATGTGGAGATTTATATTCTGTGCATCGTATCTACCTATCTATAAATTATTAACACTTTACAAGACAGTGAATGCTGAGATACAATAGAAATATAATTGTTTTTACTGATATAGCAGTTAACTGTCCAGTGAAGTGTTAATTATCTTAAGAAATGAGTGCCTCATGGCTTAACACTCTTGGTTTACATGAAAAGGTAATAAATTGACGACATGACATCAATCAAATAATTCTGCCTATGGTTCCCAGGTGGGACCCAGGTAGTATGTATGTGAGCCCAATGCGGACTTAATAACAGTTTACCTCCTAGTCCTTAAGTATTTCTACTTATTTACAAAAAAAAATATTCTAGAAAAGACAGTTCACCGCCCAGAAATTCAGAAGCTGATAAAATTATGTAATTAAACTAAATAAACAACATATCTAATTAATCGGGTAAATTGCCAATTAAAGACATGGTTGACGGCGGGGTCGGAGGGTAGCCAAGCAAGACCCACATAATTACCTGAAAAGTATCCTTGAGTAATCCACTGGGGGATAATGTTTTCACTTGTGAACACTAAACTATACTGAAAATGCACTTATCGAGGTTTTTAAGCCGGGCGCCGCCGTGCGACCGATTGCAGGTCCAAGCATAAATACATCGATTAGACTTCTTTATACCTTATAGATAATAAACATCGACAGAGGTCGAAGGCCAGTGCAATCGTAGGCAGATACTGTGGGGCGCTGAGACACAAATACCCGACGTATTTGTAACGCTCAATAATGCATTCATGGAGCCGAAATTCTTGTTTATACAATGTTACGTAAATTTTACTTTTCTTCAAAAAGGTCATTGAAAAATATAAACAACGGTTTCGGTAGTCAAGGCAAGCTTAATCTGTTGCTACATTACTGTTTTTAACGTAGTGATTTTTTCCTAGTTATTGTCAATCAAGTTATATTTTTCAATGAAAGGCTTGGGTTGAGGGCTATCCCCTTATCGCGGGTAGAACGTTTAATAAATAATTTGCCTAAATACATTTTTTTATTTATTTTACACAATTAAATTTTTATAGAATTAAAACAAAAAATAGAGAAACTACAAATTGAATAACAGATACTTTTATGCCAAAGTGTTCACGGGAATGATCAAATCAAAGCGAAAAAAAAGAGACTCAATTTTACTAATTATCCATAATCACTATCACTACATAAGTATTATGAAATAAAGTCCCCCGCCGCGTCTGTCTTTCTATCTGCTTGCAAGTAGTAATTTATACTAACTACTAAACGGATTGTGAGACCTTATTATTAATACTGTGTATGTATATGTAGGTAAATGTTTGCTTGCTATACTAATATTTTACGTACTTAGAACATTGTTTACCACTAAGATGTGTTTCTTTATTAGGGTGCTATAAAATAGTAATAAAAGTATCCCTGGTCGCAAAACATAAAAATGACGTCACTAGTCCATACAAAATTACCCAAACCCCTTTGAGTGAACAAATAAATATGAAATATCATTTTCATGTGGTTTTCATTTTCACCAATGGACACGTTGGGTCGTGACCAGGTTTTGGTGTATATTAAACGCGGGCGAAGCTGCGGGCTGCTAGTAATATTATAAATAAAAAAGTAATCATTTTTTTTTTGCTACAGCCACAGACGAGAATGGATTGGAAGAGCCAACCTTGCTATTTCTTGTCGCGAAGTTACTATGGAGAAGAAGTCCATGACCATAGCTAGTTAATTATGAAGAATACCCGAGAATTTAGGGATTTATTACCTATGTATAGTGTAAACTCAATAGATATCTGTGTGCCAAACGTAATCAATGTTGCTTTGGTAACATTCGCTCGCCCTTCGCTTATGCGTGGCGGCTAGTGTTGTGCCGTTTCCGAAATTTTCAAAGAAACAGCAGAAAAATTCTTGGAAATTTCTCGGAAATATTCTAGAGAACGGAAAATTTTCCTAAAACCCTGAGAAATTTTTGAGAATCTTCGGAAATACTCAATATTTTATTGCATTCATCACTATCACTACATCACTACATAGTATAAAACAAAGTCGCTTTCTCTGTCCCTATGTCCCTTTGTATGCTTAAATCTTTGAAACTACGCAACGGATTTTGATGCGGTTTTTTTTAATAAATAGAGTGATTCAAGAGGAAGGTTTTAGTGTATAATTTGTTTAGGTTTTGTGTATATTTGTTGAAATATGACGATAATTGTTAAGGAAGTCGGAAAAAATTGAGCCGCCTGGCAGCTTTCATCAAAAACGCCGTCCAATCCCTAAGAGATGTATCAAAACCATGTATGGAAGAATTGTGTATCTATAATAGGTCTACAAAAAAGTTCACGATAGCATATATCTAGCTTTTATATTTCAGCCACAATAACCACTTTTATGTTTTAAAAATAATTAAAATCCTTAGGTGTTTTTTAACTGGTGATAATAACCACAGTTTATTAATCCTTATCAAATTAAACAAGTCTATCATCACAAGTACTTAATATATTTAATATTTGCTTTTTACTGCATGTAATTTGGATCAACAGTTTACGAAATACTATGAGTTATCCAATGCGCCGCGTAACCACCTTGCACTCGCAAAGACGCTAGGCGCAGTAGGTATATAAATAAGTACTGCGGGCGCATTTTCGTATCTATTTATTTTAGGAGGTAATAATGTAAATATCATATTCATTCACATATTATCTCACATCATAGCTCTAACTAAAAGACCAACTAATTTCAAAAACAAACTTAACTTTGTAGTTCGATCCCAAGGATTCATACTGCATCGAGCGCAAAAATAAGTTTATAACACTTTTTTTATACTTACAACACCATATGTATGTTACGGCACAGAATTAATATAAGTACTTTACGGGCAACTTGATTAACAGGGCCGTATTAATAAGGACCGGGCTTATGAATAGTTGCCAAGAGCATCGGGCTATTTGATAAATAATTTTAGGTCAACGGGAAGTACCCCATAGGTTTTGATCGCTGTCTGAAATCGCAAAATATGCAAAAAATCGCAACATTTACGGATTTTACGGTACCAATAACTCCTGATCGCGTTGACGTATAATTTTGATTATTTTTTGCTGAAAGAGACCATGGATCCGAGTAGGTATTCGATATCAATTTGATACCTTTAAGCAAAGATTTAAATCGGCCTTTAAGCGTTCTTGAGAAAAAAAGGTTTGACAGATAGACGGACAACAAAGTGATGTTATAAGGGTTCCGTTTTTGCCTTTTGAGGTACGGAACCCTAAAAACAAATATATTGTCCACCCGAGCGAAGCCGGGGCGGGCCGCTAGTAATAAATAAATTGTCAAGGGAAGAAATTTTCGGGAACAGGAAATTTTTCGGCGCCACGCGCCACATCGCTAGTGGCGACCTACAGTCCACTGAGTACTTTGCCCTGTACAGATAGATAACTAGGCTTTAATCCCTGTATTTTGTGTCAGTAGGTCTTATGTAAGAGAAAAAGAGAGACACTTACCCGGCAGCGGGCCCTTAACAGGCTAAAAATTATTGGATAACTTAATACTACTAGGTACTTAATAGTAATAAGTACTTTAATTAAAATAAACGTAGTAATAAAAGGTTATATGACATATAAAATCTATCTGCAAAATTAAACTAATGTAACTAGTTTGAGATAAGACTTTATAAACACACTTTTTAAGTCAAATCACAACTACTCATTATCTATAATTAGGTAGCGAGAGAAAGATAAAAATTCAAGTTAAATACACTGAGAAAAGTGTATTATTTTAATCATGACTACAAATTTAAAATACTGCAATGAATAATACAGGACAGAAAAAAACCTGCCAAGTGCGAGTCAAACTCGTGCATCGGGGGTTCAGTACAAGCAAAGCATCCCAAATTATAGCTCTTACTAAAATACCTACTAGTTTTAGAAACAAACTTGACTTTTCAGTTTGATCCCTAGGATTCATATGCTTCAAACGCAAAAATAAGTTTGTAACACTTTTTTAACGACTTACATACATATTTACAATTTTCAGATTTATGACTCTGTAAGTACTGTAAGACCTTGCTTTTTGCCAAATTTCAAAATTTTAAGTCAACAGGAAATACCCCATAGGTTTAGATTCCTGTCTGAAATCGCAAAATATGCAAAAATTTACATGTAATTTTGCATTCCTGAGAAAAATCAGTTTGACAGACGACCGTGTGTGACTTTTTATAGAAATAAATAGAAATAGAAATAATAAGACATGATTGGAAATAAATAAGTATTTCAATATTATTAATGGTTTTAAATAAATATAAGTAGGTACCATTATTTGTAAATGGTCAACAAGAGGGTAATAGAGAAAAAAATTTTCTAACACCACAAAAATAAAATACCTTTATAAAAGTAAGTACTTAATAATATACACATATAATTGTATAATAATCATAGTCAGTGTCTATATCAGTAGCTAGTAGATAACATAAAATAATAAATATTGTGCCAGGCATTTCATAAAATTATGAATAATCCTGAACTTGAATGGATAAGAATATGTACCTAGTAGGTATATAATATCTTTATTACAAGTAGATATTATCAAAATGAATGTACTTTTTATACATCAAGTATTTACCTACCTTAAATTAATAATTGTTTACCAGATGCCGGCGACCTTGTTGAACTTTCTTTTCTTTCTTTCGCACCGTAAAGTAGTCAGACAGAATCAAAGCACACAAATAAAACTTTCATTTCATTTTCTCAAGTCTCAGCGTCAACGTCAACAAAGAAGTGTCAAAGTCAAATACATACAGAGCCCTTGCACACTGGGAGCTGCGACTTTTTGCAGTGCGTCGTGCGTGCAGCGTGCGGCACACATTCGCGCAGAGTAGTATATTCTTTGCATTCGCGTATCGCGTTGCGTCGTCGGCGCTGCTGGCGCGACGACGACGGTACTCAATGAATGAAGCCATAATCCCTCTATACAGTACTCCGTAGTGCTCCACCGCTCCGTAGGTAGGGTAGGATAAGAGTGAGTACTATATTCTTTACCCCTTTCCTGAGATCCCTCCCGTAGAGTTCCGCATCCTTCGAGCAACAAGGACTTCCGCGCGCGCGTAAGGAGTCCGTGTTGCTCTATGTCCGCATCTTACTCATCCCCATGGAAGTAATAAGTACCTTGTGCGTAAGTAAAGCCTGACCAGAAATTTAAAAACCCTGAATTAGGCAGCACATGCGTTTTATATTGCAACATTATTGAATGCAGTAGCGGATTTAAAGGGTGGTAGTACGGGGACACGTTCAGCCCTCTCCCTCCGCCGCGCCGACTGCTGTTCTGTGTACATACTGTGGAGGCAGCTTCCATAACAATATCTACATATCAAATTAAAATTCGAGTTGTTAAAATAACAGGATTTAGTAGTAATAGTTTCTTACAAATAAATATTTCCAAAAAATTAATCCGCCACCTATTTTACCATTAGTGATGTGACGTTCTCGAATTTTTTTAAAGAACAAGCGGAAACTTTCTTAAAAATTTCTTGGAAATATTCTCGAGAATAGAAAACGGTGCCCTTCCCAGATAAAAATACCTACTGGATCCGCCCTTGATTGAAAGTCAAACTTTGACAGGAGAAATGACATGAGTTTTTAAATTAGGTAGTTGCCAGCCTATACTCTGGATCGTGTAAGAAAAAATAAAAGGTCATTGCCCTGGCACCTACAACAAGACATTTTTTTTTGCGATAATTATCGCTTTCCATAGATTGGTATCGCAAACTATCGTCCCTCGTGAAATCTTAGTACCGGCGCGTAAAGGTAGTTGAGCTACTCTGGCGTAACTCCAAATAAAATAAAGTCGAGGTTTATCGTCACGTATTATAACGGCGAAATCTATAGGAAATATTAATTATTATTATGTTTCGAAGTTTATTATGATATATTAAATGCCTTCTTTTACTCAATTCCATCTGTAACTGTAGAACCTAATATTTTTAATAAAGCAAATAAAATAAATGGCCCTTGAATTCGTAAAAAATCAAGTTATATCGGTTTGTCGCAAGTCGTAATGTTTCGTGTGATGTCAGACTCGCTCCGCCTAGTCAGAAGTGCGGCACCTTTGGCTTGGCGGTTATTTTATTTATTTATTTAACCTTTATTGTACAAAAATACAGAGTAAACGTACAATAGTAGAGCTTAATGCTAAAGCATTATCTACCAGCCAACCTTTGGGTTATACAGAAAATTTTAGGTGGGTGTATAATAAAGATATTATTACTAAATACATATACTTAAGTAAATAATAATATCATACATAATTAAATACGAATACCACAATAAATATTTATATAGAGGTAAATAAATATATATGTAAATAATACATAAGTATATATATATACAAATAATATAAGCAGCGAAACTCATAGATAGAATTTGTACACTTGTGTCTTTATTTCTTGTGTCTACGGTTTTGACGAGCTCGACGCCCGCGTCGCCCGCCCGGAACCGCGGTCTCGTACGAACTTCATTCCGTTGAATGTGCCCATATGGCCACATATGCTTTTGCAGGTTATTTTTAGTTGTGAATTATTGATTGTTTTTGTTTCGCTATTTGTTTTTGTTAATGTTAATAGTTTATTAGTTGTTTTGTTTGATTGAGCAAAAATTGTTCTGGCTTCTATTGGCATAAAGACCCTTTTTTTCTTAGGTAAATAAATATCTCTAAGTACAGACACAGACCAGTTACAGTTTTATTATCTACATTATGTAGATATGATCGTGGTTTCTGATATGTTTAAATATGTTGTTATTGTAACAATAAAAGTTATTCTCCAAAATACTGAATATTTTTTTAGTCACGTATCTGCGCCTTAGGCTTACATAGGTACTTTTGTTCCTTTTGCACAACCTGTCATACGTTATATTCAACCCCACATACATAAATACCAATTGGGTTTGTTTTTATTTTAATGTCTTTAAAAAAATGTTTGTGACGTCTGACAAGGTCATTATGCTCACCGCGCCTTCTACTGCGATTCGCAAGGAGACGTATTTGCGATAATTTTGTAAGACATTGTATAGTATCGTTTCCAAAAATGGTGTACATTGGTAGAGAGACGTCAATGACCTTTTGTCCAGATTTATATCGCTTATACTATAGACTATTGAATCGTGCCCTAGTATAGACCAAGCCTAAGATTCGCAAATCGTGACACGTTGGTGCATCGCGTGGTGCATCTTTTGACAGTTAAATTCGATAGTCATTAATTAAACTTAATTAAACTAATTAAACTTAATGAATTAAACTTTTCAATCATTAATCATGCTGTTTTTTTTAAGTATATAATTTTGATTATAATAAAATAGAAGATAAATAAAATATTTCAGGCCTGTTTGCATTTTTATTCTGTGTTATGAACTTTATACATTACTTTAAACACAGACATATAATAGAAGCAGACTTAACATTAAATCATAGTTATACTTTTATCTTTGATATGCTGTCTCTTTTTTACCCATGACGTCGTCATATGCGCCATCCTGTTTTTTCCTATATAGCAACATTAACGCAAACATAAACAAATGACGACGCGAAGCACGATTACGATCGGTCGCCATATTGTGTGATGTGCCGAACTCAGTGTGAACATTAATTTTTAATTTATATGTTAGGTATAGGTACCAATATCAGTGTTTTCAATTATAGAGTGAGGCTATACGGTATTTTTGAAATTAACCAATTTTCCCAATTGTCCCAATATCTTTATACTTACCTACGTATGTACACACATAATTACATTTAATAAAAATAAAATTTATATTACGCCCTAGTTCGGCCTTGTCCAAGTGACATTTGTGTATGTGTGAAAATCGGCGTCACTTGATATCTGTTATATTGGGTCTGCTTCTAATTATATGTCTGTGACTTTAAACTATTTACATGTAACAAATGAACTCCATAATTAAATGAATCTATTGATTATGATATATTTCATATATGAAATAGAAAAAAGGCCATTTTCAGGTCGCGGTAAAGGCGCGCCGTGCGCGCGCCCGGCGCGCGCCTTCCCAGCGCCGCGGGCGCGCGACCGCACAGCGCCTGGAGCGCGGCGCCCCGGGCGCTTGCTATGTTTCGTGCCTATCGCCGCTGCCGCGCATTTTTTCACGTCCGCACTGTAGCCTCGCGGGAAAATCTTTGAAGCTCTATGCTTGCCAGTATAATTTCTATTAGGTACTTTTCCGCAACATGGCGAGGGTTGGTCAGGCTATAGGTACTTATTACTTCCATGTTCATATTCTTTCCATGGAAGTAATAAGTACCTTTGTACAACTTATTACTTCCATGATTCTTTCTTCATTGATCCCATCCCATTTCGCATCCCTAAATAAAATAAAAAAAATGGCGTCCGATTGCGTGATAGATGTGGCGCGTTTTAAGTTTTGCTAATTTTATTAATTTTTGTGTGGGTAGAGTTTGTTATTGATATAATCTTTGCTTCGTTAAATTAATAAAGTCAGTTAGTTTGTTGTTTTCTACGTGAACGATTTCAAACTGTTCATGGGCACACAATTAGCTGTAATGGTAATATGGAACAACTATGGAATCCCTCGAAGAATCAAATTGTCACTCAATGAGCGATAGTTTTTCTTTGTACGAGCGTTATTTGAGAAGTTTTAATGTAGTAGACAATTTTACCGAAGAAGAGAATCCTAGAGACACAGTTTTGTCAAATAATTGCGATTACGAAAGCTCCAACAGTGGCAGTAATATTGACTTGTCAGTCGTTGTACCATCGATTGATAAAAACAAACATTGTGAACCTGAAAATATATTATTGAATCCAGCTCCTTGCGACAGTTTAGACTTAGACAAAAGTTATTTGCAAAGTGATTTGTGTGTCAAGGCTGAATCCAGTTCGTCTCTTGCTGTATCGCTACTCGATAACTCTTCCGCTACAGCTGAAAACTGTCTCTTGAATGATAAATCTGATCTAATAGACGTGCCGGTGTCGTCCGACGACTCTAAGCCGGAGATTTTCAAGCAGCCCGTGTTTATAACTTCAAACATGGAGAACAGTAATAACGCCGTCGACAGCGTGCCCATGTTTCGTGACGTGAGAAGTTCAGAGAACGTGTTTAAATTACCTATTAGTGAATTATCTTTTAACGGCACTATAAAGCATGTCAAAAAGTTAAAACCTATGGTGGATCCCATATCTGCTTTGACTTCCAACAGTGCTTTAGTAAATTTGGATGAAAGGTCTACTGACTGTCAATCTTATTTGGGGAGGATGGATTATATCGAAGGCGTGAGTGAATCGGAGGTCAATGACCTCAAGGTATTGTCATCAGATGAGCAGAGTAGCAGTGATATGAGGGCTGAGGCTGAGAAAACAACTGAAAGTACAGGGGATTCTCAGTATGAGGAAAGTAAGAAGGAAGGCTATGGTGAAGGCAGCAATGCTAAATGGAACTCTGAGCAGAGTTATTCATCGCTGGAGGCATCTTTTGACAGTGGAGTGAGGTCTCCAGACATGTTCTCTGATGCGGATGAAGATGCTCAGTCTGAGCCTCAACTGGAAGCAGAACCTTTTTGGAGTTTCCTTAAAGACTTTGAAGTTTATGAGAAAAGAAAAGTTAGAAAGATTGAGGTTAGTAAATTGAGAACTAATGTTATTAAATGGTATTTGTTGATTTTTATTCTAAAATAATGGCCATGTAATTTGTTAAGCTAAATTGCAGGATTGCAGGCCTCTGGAGCTGACATCTAACTAGTGCACATTTTTGACACAAATTTGACCTAGATTTCATTGCTGAATAAGCATTTATATACGTACTAAAGTGGCATACTTATTCCTTTATTGTCATTAAATTTTATCACTACTATGGATATTGGATATTATAAATGAAACTGTATAAAAATATATAACTACCACGAGACTGTGGAATTTAAGTAAATTCCATTCTTTCTTACTTGTCCTATTATGTAAACAATCTTCACAGTACTTTTTGTTGAATTTTATTGAAAATAAATCAAATATTAGTTCAAACCTAAACAATGCCTTCCTGGCAGCTAATTTAGGTAGGTAAGGTGTACCTATTACTTACATGAGTGTAGGTACCAAGAAAGAGAGATACAAATTCTTATTGGATGTATAAAATCAATAAAGTCAAAGTCAATTATTTTTATTTATATAGGTTTAAAAATAGCACTTATAAATCGTCACACTCTTGTTTTTTAGTTAGTTGACGTCATAAAATTAAAGCTAAGGTTACCACCGCCTCCAAAGCGCAAGTGGAGAAGAGGCAGCGCAACAAACTCCACTGCTGCATTTTCTCCAAAGACTTAAGAAAACTAACTAAACTAAAAAAGAATAAACTTATACATCATGTATGAAAAACATATTTAATTTCTGTTCTTAAGGCAGGGCCTTATCTTAAAACTTCTAATTCATTTTTGCCATACCCAATAGGTCTTGATACTGTTGTTTAGGCTACTATTACTACTAATACAACCATTTATTTTGTGTAAATACCTATTTACATTAAACATATTTAAAAATTTCCTTTTGTAAGCTGACAATAAGTGCTCAAATAACTGAATCAGCCAATTTTTTCTTTCAGAAAACTCTTCAAGGAATTTTGCCACCTCCATCAGTTACCACCCTAAAGACTGATGTCACAGAAATGCTCAAAAAATATTATTGCTTCCTGCCAGCATTCAGTGACGACACAAAGGTTGACGCATCCCAAGCCAACTGTGAGACTCCCACAAAACGAGTCTCATTTGTCCAGATTCCTACAGAAACTGAGTCTTTACAAGGGACACAACATAGTGAAATAAATACAGCAAAATGTACCGAGAGTATAAAGAGTGAATCGGACCTAGATACTAGTGCCAATGATAGGACTCTTGACATTAAGCTTGGTAGTGAAATAGAGGCTCAAGAGACAGCATGGCCTGATATATTGAAATTTAGATATTATGATGTTTAGTAAGTATACTAACGTTATGCTTAGTAATTAACTAATGTCATTAATAACATAATGATTCAACACTATTATAATTCTTATTTTTATTTTCTCTTATAGCTACAACGTAACAACCTACTCTGAGAAGTTTGAGCTGCTTGCCCTGCGGTACGGTGAGCGGTACATAGGAGCCGAAACTGACACGAGTGTCTGTATATACTCTGGAGGCCTGCAATCCCCCAGCAGTGCTAGCAAGAGGAAGGCTCTTAGACTCAAGTAAGCTAAACCTTCAATTTTCAGCTGATCAAATTTTGCATGTTTTATGAATATTATACTTATGTATAATTAATTACATGATTAGAGTTAAGGCTTGATAATTATTCTTATAAACGGAAAATGGAGTATAGGGCATCCGGCGCCTCCGATATATCCTCCTCCGGCAATAACTGGCTTTAGGATGTCCCAGGAAAGAGAAGGTTGGCATAGACGGAACGGCCTATGCCCCGTCCATGGAAGTCTGATGATGACTTTAGCCCGCGGCTTCGCCCGCGTAGTTTAGCTGTAGTTTGAGCTGCTAGTTGCTTGTAGCTTTGAGACATAATATATTATGATAAATAATTAGTTTTCGACGTGAACGTAAAAGATTTTGACTTTGACTATATATTGACAGGTTGCTAACCCATCGATTAGTTAGGATTAGGATAATATTAGTTGGGATTACTTTCAGGATGGCACAAGCGAAGTCCCCGGGGCGTCGCTTGTCGCACCTGGCGCGGCGCCGCCAGGCCTTCTCCAGCGCTTCATTAGACAGGCAGCACTCCAGCAAGATGGTGCTCATTGATAAGAAGTATGTATCTATTTGTATTTTAATTAGCATTCTGTTTCTTATCTTTGACGACCTCCGTGGCCTAATGGTCACCATGCCGGACTGCCACACCGGAGGTCCCGGGTTCGATCCCCGGTCAGGTCAAGATGGAAAATGATCTTTTTCAGATTGGCCTGGGTCTTGGATGTTTATCTATATATGTATTTGTTATATAATATAGTATCGTTGAGTTAGTATCCCATAACACAAGTCTCGAACTTACTTTCGGGCTAGCGCAATCTGTGTGATTTGTCCATATATATATTTATTTATTTATCTACGCTATCTGTTCTACTTTCTTACGCTGTAAGTCTTCCCGAAAAGTAAAAAAAATATATATAAAATAATTAGCTTTTGCCGTCGCCATCGCCCGCGTGAATTTCATTTTTCACCCCCTTGGGGGTGGAATTTCCAAAATTCCTTTCTTAATGCTCTCTCACTTATTCTATGCTAGCTTTTGCCCGCGGCTTCGCCCGCGTGAATTTTCCACGGGAACATTGCTTTTTCCCGGGATAAAAAGTACCCTATGTCCTTCTCAGTACATCGAACTATGTGCATGCAAAATTTCAGGTAGATTGATTCAGTAGATAAAGCGTGAAGAGCTAACAAACCAACTTACTTTCGCATTTATAATATTAGCTAGGATAAGGATATGTTAAACAGGGTGCAATGAAAATTTTGTTGTTCCTGAAAATCTGCCAGAAAATGCTAGCAAATATATTTTACAGGTTATTAATCTCATATTTCCCACATTTATCTAATAACACATTTATTAATTTCACACCAATCTAACAGCAGAATATTTTCAAGTTTCTTCCCACACAGAAAGCTCATCAACACGTCAGAGAGGAAAAGTCCCCGACTTAGGCGTACTCCCGGTAAGAAGACGCCCACTCGGAAAACTCCAGGCAAGAAGACTCCAGCCAAGACACCTAAGACCCGCAGCGGAGGCTCCACTAAGAAAAAAGCTATGCGACGTCTCCTCATGGACCCTGATACATTAACCAGATCACAGCCAACTCGAGAAACCCTAAAAAGAGCCTTATTCATAAGCCCAGAGAATAGAAAATCAGTTCCGGTACCTCCATGCAGCTCGGTACCACTCCAAGCGATGAAATCCAAAAGAGCGTTGTTCGGTTCACCAGATTTGGCTCAAACTAAAAGTTGTGATGGCTCGTTGAGTGATCAGTTTTTGAAAAGGAAGCGAGACGCTTTGGATGATGTGCCGGAGACTAGTCGAAGCAAAATAGCTAAGAGTCTGTCTTTCGGCGGTGATAATATTGGGAATTCGTCGCATACGTCAATTAGCCGTCGTGCATCTGAAGTGTATATGTCGAAGAATTCTGCTCAGTTGAACGATATTCATAAGAAGGTAAGAAAATAAGTTGTTTTTTTTTTTATCATATTCAAAGCCCCCTGTTTGTATAAACAAGATAAACCCAAAAGATAAATAGATTTTCATGAGGTTTAAAATTTGGATCTACTTGGAGATTGTCAGCTCTTCATCTGATGTGAAAAATGAATCCATAACTTGAGAACATTGTTGCTTTCATTTTCTTTTTAATTTATTTTTATTATACGAAAAAAAATCAAGAATTGTACATTATTTACCATGACAATGATAGGATGTTTGTTCAACAACATTTGTTGGGTTAGCTCACAGGGTTAGCTAGTATTTGTTGCCTGTTAATCGAAAATCTTTCAAATAAATAATCTATACATATAATAAAACAGTAAAAATATTTTGTCTGTACATTTAATATTTTTGACTGAAATGGATAGAGGGAGACCTAAAAAGAACAATAGAAACAAAAAAAAATTTTTGGAATTTCTGTCTGTCTGTCTGTATGTATGTACGCGTTTCAAGCAAAAACTACTGGACGGATTTGAATGAAACTTTTTTTGTTGTATAGCTATTAAGCCTGGGCAACATATAGGCTATAATTGATTTTGAAAACTGGAACACCTGATGAAGAACCATAACGGAACAGCTAAACTATAAGTAATATGGAAATGGTGCCTTAACAAAAATCGTTCAACCTGATGAGCATTTTCTGCCGACGTATAAAAATTGAAGATCTGGAACATCTGATGAAAAGCTCCAAGAGACCAGCTACACTATAACATATATGGAATGGCGCCTTAGCAAAAATCGTTCAACCTGATGAGCATTTTCTGCTGACGTATAAAAATTGAAGATCTGGAACATCTGATGAAAATCTCCAAGAGAGATTTTACATCTAAGTAAAACTCACGCGGGCGAAGCCGCGGGCGACAGCTAGTTTAGAATAGAATAAAAAAATATTTGAGGCAAACTAAAATGATCTATTTATGTATAACAGAAGCTGCTGTGGGCGGTGACGGAGGCGCTGCGTGCGCACGGCTGGAGTATGTCAGGCGCAGGGTTCCGAGAGAAGGCGTCCGCGCTCGCGCGCCTCACGCGCCGGCTGCTGACGCTACCGCCGCACGCCGCGCGCCTGGCGCAGCCGCATCTCTCCACCTCCGAGACCATGCTCAAGTATGTCTCCTTTATACCAGGGCTGGGGCATGGCGGGACCGGCTGCTGACGCTACCGATAATTTTTATTGTCACAATTTTTTTTTCTGCAAACCGTACATTTGTCAACGAGACCGTAGTGAAGTTGCTCGACTGCTATTTTTCATAAAACGAATTTTTGACAGAAACATTGATATTATTAATTTTATTACAATTTGTATTTCAGAATTATTTATTTTGTGTCATATTATTGTAATCTGTCTATAGATTCAAAAATGTATATTTTCACTTCAATGTTTTCTTTTTTTTTCATCTATTTTATTGTTCATTAGAAATTTTTTTTTCCCCAGATTGGCGCGTCAGTACGTGTTCTCGATAATCCAAGGCCGCTCCGTGGAAGACTGCTTCAAGGAAGAGCAAACGAAACTGAACAACGAAGCCAACAGCAAAGTGACAGGCTACATCTCAGCCTCTGCCTACCAACAAATGAGAGCCCGGCAAGCCTCGAGCACATTCACTTCGCAGATCAAAGAAAACTGCACGAACGTATCCATAAAGCCCGAACCTAGAAGTGCCTCCAAAAATATCCTGCAAGACAAATTAGTGAATATTGACTCAAATTCTAATTCAAATAGCAGCGGAATCAGCATGATCGATAAAGCTAGCCTAGGCATTTTCAAATCAAACTCGATGCCGTCCTTTGAGGAAGCTGCAAAAATGAGAGCGAGAAGGCAGATTAGTTTTGACAATGTGGAGTTTCCGAAGAGGTGATGTGTGTGTGACTAAGTTCCTTGTGTAAGTGTTGTATTGGCTGGGTGAAAGCATGTAAATATTGACTATTTATTGAATTTTTATCTTTGAACACTTTTACTTTAGTTTATTTTTGTCTGTGTTTTTAGATTATTTTGTTCAGTAACTATGTTGAGACCTCCAAGATACTTATCTGTTCCGACCATAATGGCGCCACAATGACAGAGCAGACAAATATTGTTCCACAAAAAGTCAGGCTGAGGCATAATTAACTGCTTACCGAATTAAAAAGTAGTTACTGGCAAAATCATACTATTTTTAGTTACTGTATCTATTGGTATCGGTTAATGTAATTTACACATTTTATTTTGCTTTTATTGCAAAACTAGTACATTTTAAGTGGAATTTAGTGAATGTCGATTTAATATAACTAGCTCGTTACGCTCTTCCGCGTTGTTTTGTCTTATAGTTTTATTTCGTTACTGTACGTGTTTAATTTACACATTTTGTTTACATGGATTTAGTATTGATCAATTTCTGTTGTTGAATTATTTGATGTGATAGTACCACTGTCACTTCATATCATCTCGCTCTTATTTCATGAATTCAATATGATTAGAATTACAGAGTAATATTTATCTCGTGTTCAGGTTTTGTGGAAACCAATATGGTTGTAGATGTTAGTAACTTTACATCGTTATCTTATCTATGGTATGTTGAATTTTACAATATAGGTCGTCGAAAGGCTGCGGTGAGCGCTTACTATAAAGCGAGACCGTTTTTGTATAAATATCTAATTGGCATTCATATTGTATCATTGATTGTATTGTATGATACGAAAATAGTTAAATTCGCATTTTACTGCTTCTCTCACTCAATAAAAAACTATGTGATCAAAAGGCATGACTAATTTCTTAGCAATTAATAACCAGCATTTTTGGTAATTTGTACGATATTATCAAATTGACGATAGAATGTGCTGAGCATAGGAAATCATTTTGTGGTTTATTGTAACTATATGACAATGTATGCGTGGTGTTGCTATTGCTGAGCTTGATCTCAGGTGTTATTATAAGTATAATAAGTAAAACTAATAAATTATTTGGTCTTCGTAATGTATTGTTTTATTTTTTACATTTTATGCATTGAATTAGAAAAACTAATTTTTCTTTTATGGGAAAAGAAAGAAGCCTTTGCCAAGAATTGGGACTGCGATAGGCTTAAAAAAATGTTTGCTTATTATCCTACTTCCTACTAATATCATAAATGCGAAAGTTTGTGAGGATGTTTGTTACTTAATCACGCAAAATCTTTTGGGCAGATTTCGATTGCGGTATGCGGGTAGAACAATACCGGGGAATAGTACATAGGGTACTTTTTATCACGAAATTCCCACGGGAGCGAACGGAGCGAAGTTCCGGGGCGCGGCTAGTTTATCTATAATCATCATCAATACATATAATAATAAAACTGTAACTGGTCTGTGTGTCTTCATAAGGCCAATAGAAGCTAAAACAATTTTTGTTTGTCTATCTTTCTGTCTATATGTTTGTACTCACATCACACAAAAACTACTGGACCAAATTTGATGCGGTTTTCACTTTTTTTATCTTAAACTTTTAACTTAAAATCTGGCTTTTGTAACATCTTGATACGAATTTGCCTGAGATAATTACGAAGAAAGGCTAGTACGGAAATAAAGAGATTGTTTCGAGTCACAAAAATTTATTCGGATATGATTAAAATTATGGCAACATTGGGCGTGCGAAATAAGGAAATTAATTTTTCTTCTAAATTGTGATCTTGTCTAACGGACGTAGACTTTGCAAGCCGCCTTGTTGTACCTGCCGGCGAGCGTGCGGTCGGGCAGCGCGGGCGGGTTGCTCGTGCGGCCCGTCTCGCTCGGCAGCACCAGCGGCTGCTTGTACTTCACGTGATACATGGGGAATGACAGGTATGTTCTGGAATAAAGAGTCATTTTTAGTTCGGTTGTATTTTGCCAGTCGATATTTTCGGTGTTCACGAAGCCTTTTTTAGCATAAAGTACAGTCAGTTGCAGAGAAACCAGACCTGAAATAAGATCGGTGAGATAGGGGCATGATGGGATCAAGTGCCTACGTAAGTAACTCTTTATTGCACCAGGAATAACATAAAACTATAGACTAGTAGATACTGAAACTTACATTGTCATCTCCTCCGGACACTGGAATGCGTATTGAGGGTCTTTGAAGTAGGTCAAAGGATGATGCGCTTTAGCGTAGCCCCTGTAATAGTCTCTATATCGTTGGCAAGCCTGCAATGTAATGAATAATGTTTTACCATGTGGTTTTACTTCGTCAGTGTAGGTAGTAACTAACCATCAACTACGGGGCTTCGCTCCCGCGGGGTTTCCGGGTTATTTCCGGGACGGGATACCGTGTTGTTCCCGGTATTTTCCTACCAATAAGTATAGAAATCTGTTCAGTAGATTTTGTGAGATTGAGTGACAAATATTCAAACTTTCACATAGATTGAATAATCCCATTTTGGTTTTCAAAAATAATTATGGAGGTATATAGGCATATTAGATCTTCCTGAATTCCGGCCTAAATTCAGGAAGGTCTAATATGCCTTTGTGAGTGTGTAGAGTCTACTCGGATCGACTGGACTCTGATCCCATTCGGATGCGACTCTGGTATGAAGATTACTTGGAACTACTTGGAAGTCGGATGAGTCCATCAGAGTCCTCACTGTCCGAACAGACTCTGATCGTGGTAACGCGGCTGCCCCAGTTCTCTAGAAAAAACAGTACTGCAAAATCTTAGGTTTCTTGTTTCTGCAAGGGACTCAAGTTACAATTGGCTTACGTCATAAAATGTTTCAATTTCATCTCGCCTTCCATTATCAACAAATAATATGTCATCCATTGTACTGATAATTTAGCTAATTATCCAAAACAAAATTTTAATTTTTTTGCAAATTTTGTATTTTAGCGCTACATTTCCGTGCGTGAGCTGCCGACCTGCCGTCCATAGAAAATAATCTGCCTGCCGTCAGTCAGACATTTTTGTAAACGTCAAACGGCTGGCCCATCCATATCGAAAAAAACGGCCCACCACCAGAGATGGGTAATGGGTTATAACCCATTTCAATCCACCCGGGTTATAATGGGTGGTTTGGGTTATAACCCAGTTATAACCCATTATCACCCAATTTGATGGGTGAAAAGAGTTTATAATAAAACTAATTATTATTTTAGGAATAATAAGTATACCATGTTCTTCTCAGTACTCCTAACTATGTTTTATGTGAAATTTTTTGAAGTTTGGTCCAGTAGATAAAGCGTGAAGAGGTAATAAACAATATCATTTCCGCATTTATACTGTTAGTGAGGATGACATCTTGTACCTAATCTGAGAAGAGACAATTTTTTTTCGAATGAATACCGAATCATATATTGGTAACGAAAATTACATTAATACGTTACTAGCTTTTGCCCGCGACTTCGCCCGCGTGAATTTCCCACACGAACAGTACTATTTCCCGGGATGAAAGATACCCTGTAAACTTCTAACTATGTGTATGCGACAAGCAGGTTTTGTAAGAGAAAGGGCACTCGGGAACAAATTCTTATCGTACGCCAGATTATCAAGAAATCTAGAGAATCAAATAAGCCCGTATTTATTTGCTTTGTTGATTTCTCCAGAGCTTTTGACTCGGTGAAATGGCCCGTATAGTGGAAGACCTTGCTAGACATGGGCACACCAAAACATCTCGTACACCTTTTGAGCCGTCTATATGAAGATGACACAGCCTCAGTTCGCATGGATGATGTTCTGTCAAGTGATTTCCATACTAGTGCCGGAGGAGGCCAGGGTTGCATTATGTTAAAACTTTTATTCAATGTGTATAATTCGTATCACTTTAGAAGACTGGACGGATGGTGTAACAATTGGTGGATAAAGGATTGCAAACTTGCGTTACGCGGATGACACCACCTTATTTGCAACCAGTTCGCAACACTTGGAAGAGCTACTGTCAAAGATAGAACGAGTGAGCCATGAGTTTGGACTTGGAATTAATCGCAAGACCATGGTAATGATTGTTGGTATGACAACGGGTATCATCAGGTCCTGAGCTTCCTAGTCCTGCACCCACAACGACAACAACGACGACTTCCGCACCGACGCACTCTGCAGCCCACGCCTGAACGACTTCGACGGCGGCGCACTCTCACTCACCAGGGTAGTGGCTCTGCAGGGACCGGCGCACACAAGTCTACCGACAGTCTCAACTAGATTACAAGCACTTCCCGATTCACTGGGACACAAGACTGGCCCTTGCAAGCTACGAAGCACAGACTGCACAGCAGATTCATCACATCAGACCTTTGGTCTTGGGGGGTGGGGGGGGGGGGGAATACTGTGGCATCCACCATCTACCGAGTGAATGCAGCAACTCGACGACTCGACAAACGACGGCTCCACAAAAATCTCGGCGGCAAGCAATACTACTTCGCAAGGTCGATACAAGATGGCGTCACAGTCTTAACTACACTTACATATCGACAAATAATTGCGAATAACAAAGATTGTAACGAATATTCTCCAACCAATAATAACTTCACAGCATCGCAACTAGACTACAGATCAGACTCCACTCAATCTCCATACTACAACCCACAATCTCATCAACAAAAACGGAAAAATTCCTAAATCGCGCTATCAGAATTTCCAAGGCAACTCGCTATATATACGAACTGCAACGCAACATCGTCGGAGCCTCGGCTCCCCAGGCCTAACACCTAGCCTGGCGGGAAGATCTTCCCTTCGGGGCGGTCGAGCATCATTCATCGCTCCCGCTCCCAGTGGCAACTTTAACCATCGCGGCGGTCGCCGTTCACTAAAGAGCAATAGAAACATAACCATACAAGACCAGGCTCGTGTCCTCACGAGCCTGGTTATACAGCTTATATTTCCCATATTTCTGTGGAAAGACAGAAAATAGATGCTCTGGAGATGTGGTGCTGGAGAAGAATGTTTGGGGTTTCGTGGACCGAGTTTCGCACGAATGTCTCGATACTTCAAGAACTCTGTATCAAGCAACGTCTGTTTTCGATAGTACAATCTTGCATCCTCACATTTTTCGGTCATGTTTTCCGGCGTGACAATCAGTCCATAGAACGCCTTGTCGTCCAAGGAAAGGCAGAAGGCACTAGACCGGGCGGAAGGTCACCCACCCGTTGGACTGACCTGATCAAGTCTGCCATTGGAGGGTCAGTTAACGAGTGTAGCAGGATGACCTCCAACAGACAACGGTGGCGAAACGTCGTAAAGCGCATTACAGCTGCCCTTATCAATACAACCGCGCTGTTAAGACCGTACTGGACCAGAAGAAGTATGCGACAGGAAGATTGGATCAAAAAAGATGAAGTTTCATACATCATCTCAACTCCTATTATTTACCCTTAGGGGTACAAATTTAAAATTCAATTATAATGTTATTATTTTTTTATTACATAAGAGCGTAAATCTATAATTTCATGAACATAACTTCAAAATGACGAAGTTTCATACAAACTTTCAACCCCTTTTTTACCCCCTTAGGAGTAGATTTTCCAAAATTCCTCTCTTAGTGTTCACTTACGTCACATGAGGGACCTTTGTACAAAATTTCATGTGGCTTGTTATTAAAATAATAGGAGATAAATATGATGTTCATATTCATATTACACAGTAACACAAAATAGTTAAAATGTGGTACTATTTATAGGTATTTCCCATTGAATATTTAGATGTTTCATTCTAGGTGGGTACCTACGTAATAATCGCTTGTAATAATACACAAAAAATATTTTTTTACAATATTTAGTTTTCACCCGGTCAATGGGTAGTTTGGGTGGATTGAAATGGGTCGTAACTGGGTTATAACCCAGGCTCGGGTTTTAACCCGGGTGGTTACCCATCTCTACCCACCACACGCATGATGGCCCATCGAGACAAAGAGTAAAACGTAGTGATTATATGCTCTTTGACAAAGAGCTCAGAGAGAAAAAAAATCACAAAGAGCTTAAAATCACATCGAGATAATGAATTCATATGGTTGGCTTGTCACTGGCCTGGCACTGACTTTGTTTAAAAAAAAGCGTTATAAGCATAGACTTAGGCGGGTGTTACACGCTCAATCTCGTATCAGTCTGGTCCATCAGTCTGGTACAGTCTAACCATCGAAAGCGGACATTAACCTTTTTTTAAGTTTTAATATGACAACATTATTAAGCTGACAAAGGCACGTCAAAGACTGTGATTGCAATGAGCGATTTTTCTGACAGCTAAATTAAGAAAAAAATCAGTATAAAAAAGTCTCAACAGATGGCGTTTTATTGAAAGCCGATTCGTAATAATGGCTGCACCTTTATATATTGTGCGCTTTTTATTGTCAGCCAGAGGCAGAACAAAAATCACATAACAGTTTGACAGTTGCACAAATCACAATATTGATACCTACTTTTTAGATGTTTTTTTATTAGGTTTTATTTTTTTTAATGCCAGTACCTTGCGTTTTTGCTTTTTGAATGATCTCGCCTTTTACTAAGCGCCACCTATGAATTCATCTGGAACTATATTTTTTTTAAATTTGGGTTTCGGAAAATCCCTCACGTATGTAAACAATGACTATTTTTTTAACAATAATGGCTATTATAAATGAGTAAAATGATAAAAAGTAACGTTCGAAAGCTGGTACATACTATGATCAATGATCAGTGAGTTTAAACAAAATCAAGGAGAAAGAAGTGGTTTTTCCAAGAAAATCAACTTAATGTTTAGATGCGATCTCGGATTTGTTAGGTTAGTACACGGAAATATACATAAGAGTTATTTATATTTCCGTGGGTTAGTATGACTTAAAAAAAACATTGATCCTTGTTGGCTGATTTATTCTATATTTACGATGTTGTGATACTTTCTGTTATGTTTATAGATAATCTTGGAGATACTCAAGAACTTTTTGAAGATAAAAACATTGTAAAAACATATGTGAAATCTGAAGAAAAATCTAATATCTGGTACAGTTTCATTTTGTGTAGTAGTAGGTATATAAAACGGCCCCGTTTCTATGTAAGTGCCACTCCCTGTGGATAGTACTTAACTCTTTGAGTGAATTTTCTTAAATATGAATTTAATAGGTACCAATGAATATAAATCTACACACTCCGTTTTTACTCAATTCATGATAGCTACAAGGCTCCGACATACCCAAATGGAACCTATTAAAAGAAATAAAATTTTTGATATATATGATGGTAACCACAATTTATGTGCATTTATCTACATAAGTACATTTATAGTCCCGCTCTTTCCCGAAATTCACATTTTTGGTTGTTTGATTTTGCTTAATACAAAAGACTTGGCCTATTTCCTGGATTAATAAGTTTAGTAAACAACTATTTTTTCAAATTAATTGACGTAAATAAAAATCGCCAAAAATATCAACAAATTTTTCTCCTACTATTTAATCAGTATTACCATATGAAGATTTTTAAATTTGCCGCCTTTTCTCAGGGTCAGCTTTCATTAGCCACACCTAATAATTTGATGCCAGACTCAACGTCTAACCCACTGACTGATAGACTGATGCCCCAGACTGACCGGATTTTTTAAATATTTTAATAATTTTCATCAGTCTGTGGTAATACCCCTCAGATTAAATACCACTGGATAGGCCGCCACTACAGTCATTTCCCCTCTGGCAAAAGGCTACAAGAAAACGCACGCTTACACTCGTTATATAAAACTAGTTGTCGGCCAATGGCCCGCCAATTCGGCTACTTGCAGAGTGCGCGTGATAATCTCTCTCCATCAAAAACGTCTGAGTTGCAGTGTATTTCAGAGTGCAAAAAAAGGTCACAAACCTCCAAATCTTCAAAAAGACAAATTAACATTTCTCCTGTGATTGTTATTTTGTTTAAAGGGGATTGTTCCACAAATGTATGGGGAGCCGGCTATATTATGAGCACCTATACACAAATAGAAAGGGGATTGATAATTTTGTGGCATACCTACTGGCCGCCATTTTGATTTTGTTTCAAAATCGCGGCCAGCTCCTTGTAAACTTTTATAAATCGATAGCTGACATCAATACCAATAAAAAATATTAATTCAAGCAACCACTCGTAAAGTGCTCAGGTTTCCGAAATAATAAGGTCAAAGTTGATCACGTGACGTCCATATAATGTAAGCTATGTATGTGTTCCGAATCGTATAAATATGTTAAAAAATAATAACTTTTAGAACATATAATGTATGTTGCATTATGTCTGGTTGATTATTAAAACATTTATACATTTTAATATAATCTACTTTTTTGAACATAATAACTTATTTTTGTGACCGTCTTACGTGTAGCCGAATGTATTGTCTCCATTTGATTTAACTATCAACACGACAGTTATAGGGTAAATAAAACAAAAGTATAAATATGTATGTAAAACAATGTAATAGATAAGATCGGTATTAATCACACGAGTCTAAAATACAATTGACAATACTCTTGCTAACATTTATATATTGTGTAATGGTTCTGTGGTTACTACAATTTTCTAGCTTATTTACAACAAGGAAAAGAAAAATTGTAGGTCCGGTTTTATGAACATTTTTTAGTAACGTCATGTTTATATTATTTAAACACTTCTAAGACTATAAACATAAAATGTTTGTTTCATCTGTAATAAAAAACCACTTTAACGTAACGTACGTAAGTTTTAAAACGAGAATGAATTACAACTAAACCAATTAACCTATATAATATTAAAACAAGTGATATTTTTGTAACATTACATTTTAATCATTATAATCTCTAATATTACGAACTATTACATGGTCAAGAAAACTCGGCGGGAGGGCCAGGAGCTATTTCTTGATGATAACCTCTTGCCCCATACCATGTATATAATGGTCATCACGTGTGAACCAACATCCTAAAGTTCTTTTGCCAACGAGACATGTGCAATAATGCCCTATGATTTCCTTGTTTTCGTCCTTGCAACCCATAATCTAACAATATATATATGTACCTATACAAAGTAGTTCGTCCGAGTGCTAGAGTGTGTGGAATGAATTCGAGACCTCAAAAGCCAAGGGCTAGTGGCAATAACACCGTACTGTGGTGTCATCTTCATACACTTCTAACTTCTGGCTTGCGCCACTTGGTACGGTCTTGGTAAACTCGTTATTAAGTTCAAAAAGTAGATTATATTAAATGTCTAAATGTTTTAATAACGACCAGATATAATTGCAACATACATTATTTGTTCTAAAAGTTATTATTTTTAACATGTTAATACATTCGAACACATACATAGCTTATTTTTATGGACGTCACGTGATCAAATTTGACCTTTATTATTTCGGAGACCTGACACTTTTACGAGGAGTTATTTTGTTAATATTTTTTATTGGTATTGATGTCAGCTATCGATTTATAAAGGTTACATGACTGGCCGCGATTTAAAAAAAAAAACAAAAAAAAACGAATAATGGCGGCAGTAGGTACTGCCACGCTTTATAGTAAAATCTTCAAAACCCCCTTTAGTTTTCGTATTATATTATCATATATGTAATTAAAATGGACGTTCTGGAGGCACTTGAAGAAGAAAATTAGTGCTGTCCATTCCAATGGTCCATCATTAAGTGGAAAGTGAATCTTAATTCACACATAAAATTTGAACTGGTGCTTTGTTAGAGCTTCTGTTTTTTTCTATTTTGAGTAAGATATGAGTAGCTATTTTATAATGCAGTTTGAATACAATGTCTTAATACTATAGTTTTTTATATAAATTAGAAAACAGTATGGTTACAGTAGAGTTGACCTCAAAATGGGTGTTTATTACCAACTTTGTATCCGGTTTTTCGCAGGTTTCTTATGTTTTTTACTAAGAAACTTTTATGTTCAATCGGTATCGTGGAATATAAGGAATATTGTAACATCTAAATAACATGATTTTTTTACATAAAATAAATTTACTTCCACTTGCTGTAACCGGTACGCCGGTACCTCTTTACACGAAAAACGCCCACCTATGTAACCCTATAAAATTAAATAAACTGAAAAGACTGAAAAAACTAAATTGTACGTACATCATAAAATGTTTTCTATCTCCGTTGCTGGCGCAAAATATCCACAAATCTATTACCCATTTTTAACCATTTTAATTCAAATTTTTAGTTAGTAACAAAAATGTCAGTCAGAAACAATAAATAAAAAAATGACATTCCTTATTTTTCTTCTAACTCTGATCAATAAATGTCTTTTTATTATTCATAAGATACAATTAATTATTTATAAAGATAAAATTAAAAACTAAGAATATAAGCTTAATTTAAAATACCTACTAAAATTAAATTAATTTTAAAATTTAATAAATGTCTTATTTATTCCTGTGAATTTTTCTTATTTGATTGCTCAAAGAGGTTCATCGCGTGTCAGCTCTATTTGGTTAAAAAATAAGTACTTTTGTTTAATTACTTCCACCGGATTTGGTTCTCTACCCACATACATTTCTGTGATTCTAGAGAATCTTATCTACTTTGAATAAATCTAAGTAGATTTATATTACAAACCCCATTTATAAGTACATGGATTATATTTCTATACTTTATACATGGAAACACAATAGATGACATTCAACATTATGTAAAACGAGGTAAAACTAAATAAAAAATTATTTCTGTGGTAAAACCTACGTGCACAATCAACCATCACAACCCAAGAATATTTATTTTCTGTGAGCAGGAATGGGCTTGTATATATCTAAATGCGTGCGTATGTACTACTCATTAAAAAAAAAACAAGTCATCATGTCTGTCATTGTTTTTTGTCTTGATGATTGACATTATGTTATGTCATGTTGACCAATTGACAAGTGGTGCTTCGAGACCTGACGTCAAAACAAGGATCCTAAAATTTTGTTTTACTATTTTTTATTTTAATGACTTTATTTAGTGTTTGTTATTTTATATCCATGCTGGAATTTTAGCCTGTATTAGTGGGAGTGCATAGAGAAGGTTTGGTTCTTTGTAACAATTAAACCTAAACATATGAGACCAGTCGTTATTTTTGGTGTACTATTTTTGTCCGCTCTGTTCGGTGCATTGAAATAATTTTGTTATCCAGGAAAAGAGTTCACCCTGCACCATGGTGCGTATTTTGAGTTCATGACTTGTTTTTAACCAATTTTGCAAGTATCAAGAGACATCATGTGTGTAACTGGTTACACATTAAACATTGGGGCCTCCGGCGTGTGGGAGTGATTGTCATTAACATATTTTTTGCACAATACGCTTTCGTATTACACTTATGGTATTCCAACATATCACCTTATATTCGTTTCTACATTTAGTAGGTACTATTATTTATTATTAGTATTAGTTTTGGTTTTAAAATATCAGCATTCATAGTTTTTAATGATACTTTACATATAAATAGTGGATTGACAGGAAGTAATGTGTTCCTTTTGTATAAAAAAAATCCTAATATTTATTAATCATTCAGTCACAGGGT
>CM031582.1:5915379-6015379 GCA_018467065.1 Ephestia elutella
CGTTTGAAGTCTCGGCACAGAATTTAATATAAGTACTACGTAGTCTCGGCAAAGGAAAGAAAGGTAATTCCGCTGTTCTTCATATCTGTGTGATTTTTACACCACTTTACGACACACGATGGCCTATTTTTGCTAATTAAATTTGCGAAATTACTCGATGATACGTACAATTGACACTTATGTGTTTGGTACAAGTACAACCGTTGAACGCGCTGCGCCACGGCGAACTGAGGCGAAGTGAGGTGTCTTTTTTACGCCCCGCCCACCGAGGTTCCTATTTCGTGGAACCATTTTTTTGGCGTTGTTAGAGTTCTATGGTATATTAGTTCGTTGGTATTAAGGTTGAGCAAAGAAAAATTCGGGTTCACATTGACAAAGACCGGGATAATGAGCACTGATATAGAATATGATATAGATGATGATAGAATAAAACAAAAAACTAATACCGACTTGCGAACGTCGCGGGCGCAGCAAGGAGGGGATGCCAATGTCACCCTTTTCGCTTAGGGGTTAAAAATGGGTGTTAAATGGATGTGCCGCCTAGAAATTTCCTGTTCTCGAAAATTTATTCTTTCGAAAATTTCCGAATACTCTCAATTATTTAGGAAAATTTTACGTTCTCAAGAATTTTTCCGAAAACCAAAAAAGTTTCTGGATGTCATCAACTAGTGCGTTATAATATCTCAATGCCAGTTGTTCTTTGAAAATTTCACTTCAATCACTAATAGGGACTCACATTGACAAAGAAGGGTATGATGAGCATGACCACGGCGACCTCGAGCTTGGGGTCGCTGACCGGCGACAGGCGCAGCGTGGACAGTACCGACACCACGGCCGGCGCGCGCAGCACCAGCGCCAGCACAGACTTCGCGAACGTCGCGAGCGCAGCGTATAGGATGCACTGGCATATCCATGCAGCGCACATTGGTGGCTTACCTATAAAGAATGTGTTTTTTTTTTTTCAAATCTATTTTTTGTTGAGGCTTCAGTCGCGTGATGCGACTTTGCGAGCCTCATAGGGAACTTCCGGGTTGACTTATCTTTGAGCCGTCACAACTCTCCAGAGAGAGTATAAAGATTTGGCAAAGTAATAATTAAAATGTCAATAGCCATTAGGAAGTTTAACAACTCTGATTTAGATCTATGCCACAGAATTAATATAAGTACTATATATAGAAAGGAAGCTGCCTGCCTCTCCCGCAATATGGCGTCCACTCCGCACTTCTCCCCCGTTGGTTTGCAGATTAGAGACTATGAAAATGCACACACATGTTTGTTCATGGATGTACAGTTTCATTTGTAGTAGTAGTAGTAGGTATATATGACGCCCCGTTTCTATGAAGTGCCCTCCGTGTGCCCATGCCTAGGTGATTCAAAATAAAACACACGCTAAAAAGTAGGATTAGAAAATATACATTTTCTCACCATATTCCCCAAAGTTTATAAGTGGCACGTCATAGACTCTCGCGCAGTGCTGCGCCATTCGGATGCCCGCCCAAATGATGAGCAGGCCCAGTGTTGAATCCAACATAAAGTTCACTATGTACCTGTTAGAAAATGTGTCTGTTGAAAATGAGTGATATCATCCAGTTGAGAGAGATGAGAGGATTCTCATCTGTGGGGAATGTGGAAATGCTATTTCCTGGACAAATGCACCAATCTTTTACTCTAATTTGTCTTATTTGAATGGATTGTATGTTAAAGTATTTTTAAGTTAGTTGGGCATAAAAATTTGTTCAGAAGTTTTGTGTGTAATGTTATCACAAAATGCCGTGCTTGAAAGATTAAAGAAACAGACTTCTACACTAATATTTCAATAGTAGCAGGGCTTGTTCTCATAAAAAGTACCGGAAAGTACAGGTACTTTCTGGGAGTTAATACAGAAAATTTGGTACTGGTAACAAGCCCTGAATCGTAGTGCTTTTTCACAAAGTTCTAGTAACTAGTACATAAAAAATTACTGACTTGATGTTCGAAATCAACACCCAGGTATTATATTTACTTATCTGCAAACTACAAGTAGGTTGTCTCACCATGTGCAAGGATTTCCAGTGAGGTGTGGTGAGAGCCAGACATTAGCAGCATGGATAATGAGGGCTCCTAGTCCTTGCTTCGAGGTGTCATAGAACCAGATTAGCCATGGTCTTCTTGCATAACGAGGTTCACAAAATCTTTTGCCTGTAACAAGAAACATAGGTAATATCATTTACATTACAAACAATTTCTGTTTAACTATTAAGTCTTAAACAGTGGAATTAAAATGGTGATAGATCCGTCTGTTAAGTATCTAAAAACCCCTCTATTGCCATATATTTTACATTAGTTAAATAGATGGCAATATTAGTTCTAACTCGCAGTTCTCTAATCAGTGATGAAACTATACCGCTGTTTAAGTTTGCAGTTTCTCCAAGAAAAATTGCGACACTGAGTGTTATAAGTTGCAAGTTGCAATTGCCTTGAACTCAGAACGAAGGCATTTTTGCCACAAGAGACTTACCTATTAGGCAAGTAAAAGCTAGCACAGCTAACAGGAATTGCATGAACCATCCATAGTAGTCTGTAAGGGCATTTTTTGAGCAATGTAGCTGTGAAAGATAGTACTCAGGTTCGGAATTGGAGCTGTTATTCATCTTTCATGTCTCAAACACTGGTTATTGAACTTGACTTTTTTTGGCAACCTTTCACCGATTGTTTTATGTGATGGCTTCAATACTATTCGACTAAATATGCAAACATTTTTTTTCTATTAGACGCAGTTCGGAGTACATATATATTATAAATTATATGTAATTAAAAAATAAGAAAATTAGAAAATACGACGACGAAGAAAATTGACTTTTTCAAAGTGCTTGTCGTCTTTTGACAATGACAACTTTATTTGAAACATTAATTATTTTAACTTTGTGACATTGACATATAAAACTGAAGATCTTTGCTGATAAAAAATTGATTTGGTGTTTCCATACATTTATTTATTTGTATATAGTATTTTTCTTAGCTATTGTGTCCCACTTCTGGGCAAAAGCCTCCCCTAACTTCCTCTACATATTTATATAGTAGTAAATTGGCTAAAGTAGAAAGAATAAATAGGTTACCAGAGTCCTTACTCCTCATAATAATAATATTGATATTATAAATAGTGATCTTGTTGGTTTCTTAAGATTTCTTTTGCTTTCTAGACACCATTGAGATGAGACACGATGTCTACGTTTGTAATTAGTGGAATCGACCCCGAAGACAATACCACTTTTAAGATTTACATACTCTACCATGTAGCGAATTTCAAGAATCGGTTTTGAATAGCGATGTTCCGCCGAAAAAATTCCTGTTCCCGAAAAATACCCTTAAAAATTTCCGAAAATTCTCAGAAATTTCTCGGGTTTTTAGGAAAATTTTCCGTACTCGAGAATATTTTCAAGAAATTTCCAAGAAAATTTCTTTGAAAATTTCGAGAACGGAACGACATTTTTGGTGTCGGTTGTCATCAGCTCGAGCCCCCCGAGCGACCGTGAATGACAGGTTACAAAATCAAGCAAAATCCGCATGTCAGAAAGAAATTCTTAGAAACCGAGAAATTCTCGGCAACGGCAACACATCGCTAATTGTATAGCCTGACCTGGTATATATAAAACCCTCGCCATGTTGCGGAAAAACAATAGAACTAATTTCTTACACTGGCAACTAATTTAAAAACCTTTCTGTCATTTCTTTGTCAAAGTTTGACTTTCGATCAAGGGCGTATCCAGTATTTTTATTTCTATGGGAAGGGCACCGTTTTCCGTTCTCGAGAATATTTATGAGAATTTTTTTAAGGAAGTTTCAGCTTCTTCTTTGAAAATTTCGAGAACGGAACATCACTAATGGTGGCGAATAATTTTTTTTTTAAATAAACTTGTAAGAAACTATTACTACTAAATCCTGTTATTTTAACAACAAGAATCTTATGATATTTGATATGTACTGTTATGGAACCTGCCTCCACAGTACATGTGTATACAAAATAGCAGTTGGGGATGTGGAGGGAGAGGGGGGCACGTGCCCTTGTGCTCCCTATAGATCCGCTACTTCTTTTAATAATGTTGCAATATTAAACGCATAAGTGCTGCCTCTAATTCAGGGTTTTTATATTTCTGGTCATGCTTTAAGTAGGCTAATATACACATATTAGCCTACATTACATACAATAACTAAAACTAAAACTTTGTAGTTTCAGTCGGTGTCACTTTAGCATCGAGCGTTGCTATTTTTATTCTGAAATTCCCAAGGGAGTTGGTAACACTGTAACAATTTGGTATCTTTGGTAGGTAATAATAAAAAGCATGCAAAAAAAAGAAAATATGGCCGCTATTTATTGCCGCCATTTTTGTTCTTTTCATGTTGATTTCATTTGATTGTATTACAATATATAGATGAGAATTTGGTTTATTATTAATGAGTGTTTATGAGAAGTTTTACATTTGAAACTAATTATTCATCAAGCCATCTGCAAGGTAAGGTTTTACAGTCATTATTCATTTATTGAATATCGTGTCCGTCGCTTGTTTTGTTATCGATTATTTTCTTCTACCGTTGCCGGCGGTGGCATCCTGTTATAGGTATATTGGATATGCATGTTTTGCTCTATGTTTTTTATTACCAAGTAATTTTGTAAGAACTTTCATTTTGAAAACATCGCGTTGCGCCGATGAGGGGATAAACTGCTTGAGCTGACTGACTACCCTACAACAGAGTTGGTACTTGGTACCTTTGGACAATAAACGGGTACCCATGCCTATCTGTATCATTATTACATCCATGGTCTGTATATCCTATCCAAAGGCTGACTAAAAGGCTAGTTGTTACATAGGTACCCTTTGAGGTCGACAGGTTATAAAAATCTACATGTATACTATCTACATTTCTACACTAATCTACATCTCAGAATACAGATTCTGTATTCTAAAATCTACATCTACACTTCTACATTAATATTATTAAGAGGAAGGTTTTGTATTTTTGAATGTTTCTAAGAATAAACTCAAAAAATGGTCAGATTTCAATAATCCTTACATCGTTTGAATGCTACATTTTCTCTTGAGTAACATCCGGCATGGGCTGTTAGTTAAGTCGGTATTCAGAGAAGAAAAGTACCAGTACCTACTTGTTTATTTCAGTAGTTCCACTATGACCAACTAAAGTGACCAACTGAATTAGTTATGAAATGAAAGAAAACTTAAGTACTCAAGATATTACATTACACTATAAATATATGTAAACTTAAATATGTTTATTGAAAAATGTTTTGTCAACAACAACACATTTTTATTTATATACCCACAGACCTATTTAACATTATAAACTTATTAAGGACTAGCACTTCGCCATGGATTCGCTTCTATTTCACTTAGGTATAATGTCGCTTTCTATATAAGTATTTGTTATAAAATATAGTACCATTGAGTTATTGTTCCATAACACAAGTCTCGAACTTACTTTGGGGCTAGCTCAATCTGTGTGATTTGTCCATATATATGTATTTATTTATTTATTGGTGAAAGAATTTTTAATCGGTTCAGAAGTTCCAAAGGTTACCCCCTACAAACAAACTCACAAACACATCCTCTTTATAATATTCGTGTGATGATGATCATTATTAGGTTTTTTGTTAGAAGGACTATGAATGTATGTATTCCTCAAACATGGATAGTTACTTGTGGCCACCAGAACTCCATACATATGGATACAACTACCTATGTATGAATAATATCATTATGCCTTCAATCTATGGCACTGCAGTGAGAAAAAGGTTGTTTAACCATGCACAACTGTTAGATATAATCAGTTCACAAGTAACCTATTGAATGAATGAAGCTTATCCACCAAATATAGGGTAAGCTGGAGATTTTATAGCGAGAGCATATCCAACTACCCAGATGCAGCAAGACTTGTGAAAGTACTTGCCAAAGATAGATGTAGCCAACTTGACAGCATTAGGAAGGATGATGTTTTAATAACAGATCCCAAAGAATTTCTAGTAGACTCCAGTTGACCGTTAGCACAAAGTAGTTAAAAGGGTACAGAGGGTAAGCTTCATACAAGCGCTTCAAATAAGTACACTACGTGCTACACAAGCTTGAGTGCCCGTGGTGCTTACACACACACTGTCATGTACGGCACCAAACTGGTTTATACCGGCTCGGCTGGTGTAGAAAATCGGGCTCGCGCAATTGTTATTCACGCAGCGTTCCTGATATTTTAGGTTTTCGATGTGTTTTAAAAGAAAATGTGTACAAAATAGTTTACTGCACAGAGTGCAAAAACAATAATGTGAAAAATAAAAATATAAGTATCATATTTTCTTTATCCCAAAGACGTAACTAATTAATATCAAAAATATACAATATATTTAGGATTTTTTTTTTAAAGAATGTTATATTTGAAAACACGATAGAGCACAAAACTTGTGCGTTCAGGTCCATAATGTCCCTTTCTCAAAATGTCCCCTAGTTTCAGAATGTTCCTTTCCCTAAATGTCCCTTCCCCAAAATGTCCCTTTCCCAAAATGTCCCTTCCCTAAAATGTCCCTTCCCCAAAATCTCCCTTCTCCATAATGTCCCTTTTCCAAAATTACTACCCTGCTCAGGCTTTATGAGACGAGGATAGCGGTAGCTAAATCGGCTTCTAGGTGAAGTGTCAATAAACTTTATGTACCTGATTAACAAGTAAATTAATAAACAGATAAGTAAAGTTAAGGTAAATAAGCGCCCTACTATTTAAATCACGACATTTTATAAAACACAGCCCTAATAAAGTTTGTATGGAAAATCTTTAAATCTGCTTGCTTTGATATATGTTGAGATTCATGCTCTTAAAAACATTTAATTGAATAACTGTTTCATGGTTTATTAGAATTCACCCCCTAAAGGAGCAAAATAGGGGTTGAAAGTTTGTATGGAAATATTTAAAATCTGTTCCAATTTCCATGAAATTTGTAACTATAGCTCCTAAATACTAATAATTTTACACATTTATATATTCCGGTTTTCTTAAATCCATCCCCTATCAGAAAGCTAGTTTTAAAAAATATAATACTCCATCTAGTAGCTGGTTTATTAGGTACCCGTGCGAAGTCTGAGCGGGTCATTAGTACATTAATAATATTGTTAGGTAGGGATATTTGGAGAGGGGACATTTTGGGAACGGGACATTTTGGGGAATGGACATTTTGGGAAAGGGACATTTTGGGGAAGGGACATTTTGGGAAAGGGACATTTTGAGAAAGGGACATTATGGACCTGAACGAACTTGTGTCCATTGTTAAATAATTGTTATCGAAAAATTTAGTAAAGTACAACTTAAGTAACCCAGTAAGTAAATTAAGTATAACTTTCAAAGTTGAACTGTTTTCATTTCAATATATCAAAAATAGAAATAATATGTTTCTTTATTATTTTCAATAACCACAGCCCTATAAGAATAGGTATGAATTTATGACCTCTCTTAGGAAGCTTTCCGTCTGTATGTATATGTATGTAGATTTATTAATCTGTGCCGTTAGTGTTCAACTACAGGAGCTCGGTCGGTAGCGCAGTGGTTTGCGCGCTCGGCCTACTGAAGTGACTGTTAAGCAACTTTCGAAATGGTCGGTCATGGGATGGGTGACCATAAATGTATTATCTCGAGCTCGAGAAGCCGTTGGTCCCGGCTGTAATCGCACCTTTCTAGAACCGGGCGTAACAAGAAGTGGTTAAAAAAATAGAATTAGTCATATCCAGAACAGGATGTCACAGAAGTTGCTACAACCGCCTAAACGGTCGTTAAAAGCCACCAATTCACTGGGTCCGCGTGGTTAGTCGCCAATCCAATCCATCCATAAGGAAGGCCAATGCCCCAGCAGTGGGGAAATTAAATGGCTGATGATGATGAACAACAACAGCGTTTAACATTCATCAAAATTTTCAGATTTCTATTGTTGAAAGATTTAAATTGGTTTAGTAGCTTCAAAACAGAGATGGGTATTATTTGAAGAAATTTTTATTCTAATGATTTAATTTGAATAAAAATTTGCCCATCTCTGCTTCAAAGTATCGTCGAAAATCGATTTAGATCGAATTTAATATTTTTAGTAAAGACCACCTATACATACATCATACATAATTGACCAAGTGCTTTTTCGCTAAAAATTATCTAGTTTGAACGCTTAGTTAGTTTCTCAGTAGCTTCGCTTCGGCAATCTATCATGAAGTCAAACAGCTATGAAATCTCCCAAGTAATCTATCAGACGGAGCGTCGGGGTACAACTTAATACTTCTTGGGAGAAAAATTCTTGTTCATGTTCTGCACTGTAATATATTTATATTGTGTCTATACGATTGTTATATATATGATTTTTTTGGATTTATACATACAGCCTTGAGACCTTAGTTATAGATAGTCTTATAATTTCTAAGATTCTCTCATACGCCCTTTGAATTTGCCTAATACATTATTGCTGGTCTGAAGGCCTTTAAGTAGGAACGTCTATAAATGGAAGCGAATAATGCTCTAAAGCATTACATAGCTTTGTCAAACATTAAAATCAAACGATTATTTTCAATAACCCATCAGACGCTGTCTATGAGGGTATTAAATAGAGTCACGTTATTTATTGCCTTGCGTGCGTGCACCGGACTTATGACTGCTTTTACGGTGTCCGCCATTTAATTTGAGCGTACATGCAATACACACCACATGGCCATTACATGACTATTGGAGAAAAACGGGAATCTAATTGTCGCCTCATCCCTCTGCGTGTCCGACGGGCGCGGCTCGGTGGCGACATACGGCCACGCCAGCCTCGATGGGTGGAGGTGGCGTCGGTAGCCGCAGCAATCGAAAGTAGAACGTAATAATTATCGGTGGTGGTGGTGGGCCGGGGCCGGTGGTCGCGGTTCCCGCGGCTCGACCGACAACAAACCGTCGCACGGCAACTGCTCATGACATATGCATGAGAGCGGCACGGACGAAGCCGCCGCTTAAATATACAAGGACGGACGGGGAAATTACTACGAAGGCAAATACGTACAAGATGTCTCCCGCCCGACAGAGCCTAGCGTGTGGCACGCCCACGAGCCTCTCCAATTACACTCACGAAATGTCCAAGCGTCCGACTGATGCCTTTCCCACTATCATCGACTATTTTTACCCCGCTAACCACCACCACGTCCTCTTCATAAGTCATGAAGACAACCCCATTACAAACTTAAGTGCAGCATTGTAAATTCCTTTTGCTTATAGCCTTACACGCAAATGTTTAATAGTTAATTGTAAGCGGGAAACAATGAAAGCGCTGTTTGTCTCTTGGCAATTTTCTTTAATCTGGAATTATTTAGCAAGATGCGAATTCACATCAGCATAAAAAATTGTTAAGAAGTTTTATGACGTAGAACTATGACAAGGTTGTTAATTTAACTGACAGGGGTAGATGCTAGATGATATAATATTCGCCGCCGTGAAGCCTGGGCTATTCTGATACCTGGCAGCGGCACGCCCTCGTTGGGGCAAAGAAGTTATGATCGATAGGAGCATCAAATATTCACGCACACGGCACCGCCTGCCCACGAGGAAAAGGAATGGATAACCGCTGACTGAAAGGCCACAAGGGGCGTACGAGCCTCGTTTTCCCCTTTTTCCTAATTATGTAACCAATTTATGTAAGTAATAAGTACTGCCAGGTCGCCCGTAATTTTGGTGAAAACTGTATGGTTTAGGCATTGCATGGCATCTGGTTCGTAATTTCGTTTGTACTATCTATGATTGCCTAAGAACTAGATACGATATTGTTCAATTAACGTTTCGTAAGACGAAATGCATCGGTCTCTTTCAGCAATAGGGTAGGAAATTTTCCAATAAAATCAAAATTTGAAGTAAAGCTTTTGTTTGAAACAATAAGTTAATGTTTGAAGTTGTTGTCGTCATTTTATTTCCAATAATTAAGATAATTACTGAAGTTATTATTAGAACCGGTTTTACACGGAATATTGTACTAAATTACGAACCTTCCTTAGAAGTCTGTTTTTTTTTTTTCTAAATGAGCAATTGTTCAGTTTATATTCAGAAAATAAAGGCAGAAATCAGAACCTACATGATAAATTTAAAGAAAAAATCCGATTTCTGTGATGATACCCGTTGGTAGAGTCACGGAGTTGGAGATGTCCATAGCCACAGAATATAGTAATGGCCATAGCAGAAGAGCTAGGTAACACTTCTAAATCTGGCTATAGTATTAACACCGCAGAATAGAATATTGGATTGTGAAAATTTAAATGTTGAAAAAATATTGGGGACCATTCTTTATTTTTTAACTTTAGTCATAGTAAATCAATCACTTATCCTATGTCACACAGTTATAAATTCCAACTGACTGTTTATTAGGGTTCATGAGTCCAACCCTTGTGACATAAGATGAGGGAAGTGCAAACAGAGGAGACGTAAAAATATAGTTCTGTTTCTTAACCCCTAAAAATCGTCCTTGTATTTGGGGTACCATTAGTAGTCGAACACAATATAAATATCCTGTAAGTGTAATATGCAAATGTAGCAAAGATTGCCCTGTAAACGTCGTGAGTAAGGTTGTAACGCTTTCACGGCCCGTTAGGCATTATCCGAGGCCCGCAGCCCCGGAGCCCCCAACCGTGAAATAAGCAGGATGGCTTTGTGTCAAGTGGTAATCACGCCGCCAACCTTATCTATGACTATCTCTAATTAAACAACTTTGTTATTTGCGCAGACATTGCCTTTTCTTTCCTTGACTTGGGTCTGCGAAGACATTGTGTTTTAAACCATACAGAGGAACCTAGAACATATTTTTTGATATAGATACGATAATAAAGTATATTGCATTCTAAGAATTATAAAATCTTGATTTTTTAAGATTTATCAGACTGCTAGCATAATTTGCTATTTGGTCAGCAAATTTCAATATTCTGACTGGTCAAAATTATGTTTACGCATAAATAACAAGGTGTTGCTGAAACAGTGTCCTTTGGCAAGAAGCTTAAAGCCTCTATCAATAATAGATTAGGTCCTTCCCAACCGTTGCGCAGTCCTCGTTTCCTAAATGTCTCCCAAATTTATCGCGTAAGAATCACTTTAGCAAAATATACGATACGGGTGCGTACTTCGCGTTTGCTACCTGGAACTAGAGTTCCATTTACTGCGAAAAATCGCATATTTATTCCATGAATTATCCTGTATGTATATCCCAGAAGAGAAGGATAAACCTATATCGAGGAAATATATGAGCGGATCGAGACCACTTTGTTCCTTTTACCCGTATTTTGACTTGTCATTTTCTGGTTGAATAATTAAAATCCTCAAGGAGTCGAATACAAAATAATTGCTGACGAATTTCTTATCATTTTGTCATTGATTGCTTTCTTGGTTAATTAAATTTCGATTATAATGACGTATCGTTCTAGTCTTTGCATACGTAACTTTTAATTATGTTTAATTAATATTGGAAGTCTGTAATTTTAAAGATAGCTACTAATTTGAATAGGAAAGGATACAACTGTCGATTCCCTGGTGGTGGTGGGTTCTGTAGCGGGTGGCGTACGCTGGCCGCGTTCTCATAGTCCGCTGAATATTTCAGCAGCCAGCGAGGAACAAATTACAGACTAGGTTCTAACTTCAGCCCTCACGACTTCTACAATTATACGTTTAAAATAATATTCTTCGGAAAGACACCGTCTGGGATAATTAGGTCAGCACTGCATGATTGTGCTAGCAGTTGCTGCTTTCCCACACGTTCTTTGTTTCGCCGCACCTGATGTCTCACACACAGCAGCTATTAAATAAAAAGGCACTTAATAGACCTATTTAGAATTTTATTTAAGTGTCCTCAAAATGGCCTATTTTAAAATCAATATATTTTCTCATTCTTTGTTTATCGAGTACCTTTGTAATATTTGAAGGGTGTCCGTCGGCCAAATCTATTAGTCTACCTAGGCATAGAATCCACGATAAATCGGGAACTTCACGCGGGCAAGGCCGCACGAAAAAGAGCGAGTTGCTCCAAATTACCTTTGTAATATTTGAAGGGTGTCCGTCGGCCAAATCTATTAGTCTACTTAGGCTTAGAATCCACGATAAATCGGGATCTTCACGCGGGCGAGGCCGCACGAAAAAGAGCGAGTTGCTCCAAATTTTCATTTATAAAACATTGCCGTCGCGTCGCGTGGAAGCATCGAGGATCGCTCAGTATTGATCTCGTTTTCTTTTTACCCGATGCCACATTCCTATCATACATCAGTATCAGCCATCACTGTCACGTATAATGAATTGTTTACGACTACCCAAGTTAATCGTTAAATGTAATTTTTCATGAAAATAAATATTCAGAATTATACAAGGTCACTGCGGGAGAGAAGTTTAAGAACTTGCCCTTAAAGGACAACTTATGATTACAGATATATTTCGGCAACAATTTACTAAATTATTTTAATAGAGCAGCCCCGTTCTCATAAAAGTTAGCTGTATCCAGCTTACATTCCCGATCTTGAAGGACTAATGTAACAGACTGCTATCGCTCAAAAACCCAAGAAAGCAATGCTGAAAAATTATTTTTATGAACTGTTAATGGAATAAAGCTACGTATACATATAATGCTTTTGCCATTGTGGCCTAGGATATAGAAATTTGGCGTAGACAGAGGAAGAGTTTTTCAGGCTACATATTAATATAAATTTTAAATTTTTATTTCTTATCGTCTACTCAGTCCCTAATGTTAAAAATTCAGAACCTAAAAGAAACAGTAGCTTCTTTATTAAATGTCTCTTTGGCCTGATCGAGTTCTATGATTATATGAATTATTAAGAGTACATGCACTATCGTGGTGTACCATCACTATATTATTCGTATTGATGTTCAATTCAAAATGGCCAATATGAGTGACAGTTACATAATCTTGTCTTTCCACAAATAGTGCATTTGTGTTGTTGCCTGGTCGTCCAGGCAACGATTGTCTTCGATGTCACCTCATGGACGCTATTAGCTATTGACAAATACCTATACGTACACACACAACGTTATATCATTTGTTTGTTCATAAAATAATATTCCAAAGAGACAGGGGTGTGCGTGTTTAACCACAATGATTATTTTGTGGTGGTCAACTGATTAAGGATGTAATGGTGGCTTCCAATGAATTGATGAATTTAGGTCATGTCAGCAATGTTCTGACTGAAATATCAAAACTTTCATGTTTTTCGAATTGGTTTGTGTTCCTTCTAAAATTTCCAGAGCTTAAATAACTATGTTATTTAAAAACTCTTCGTATTATTTGGTTAATATTTTCTATGTCTATTATATTACGTTCTTCATCATCTTCCTTACCTATTTCCATTTTCACTTCGGGGTCACCTGAGCCCACAGACCATTAAGCAAAAATATATTTTGCTCTAATAAATCTCTATTACTTGTCATATTTTTTGTTCATTTCGAAAAGTTGCGAATGATTTCTGAACCAAATACTCTTCTTACACCTGTTTTTTCATCTTCCTTAAATCCACAGTCATATACATCATCATACTAAGCGAAAATATATCATTTTATTAAAATTTGCCTCATCTGAATTCAGGGAACGATGTAGTAAACATGTTGGCTAGGTTACTTTTTTATAACAGGAACATGTACGAGGTAAAAGGTGATAATTATTTTATTCTTTTGAGGAATGGCTTTAATTTAATCATCTTTTGGTAATGGTAGATCAATTTATTAGGTTTTCCCTTAGATTAGTATATTATAAAAAGTGTTTATCAACTTAGTATTTTTTTTCTCACCAAGCTAAGACATTTAATTTATTCTTTTTGATTTAATATACGAGGGACATTTGAAAAGTTCGTAGCCTGACCAAGAAACCGTTAGAAATTAGGGTCAGAATTATTTTTAGTTTTCGACGTAGTCACCACCTAATTCAACAAAGTTCCTCAAACCGTCCTGTACCTAGATTTTGAATTTAAAAAAAAATGATTCCTCGAGCCCCTGAAAATTCTCATCTTCGACAGCTATCACCTTCTCTTTGGTAAAAAATTTTGAGCCACAATAAAAAAAAAATGAATTAGGACACAGATAAAGGTCCGACAATGATATATCAGGAGAATGGGACAACAATTTAAAGCCACAATTGTGAATTTCGGCCATATTTTCTGCGAAAGTGTGAACCCCGCCAATGTCTTGATGAAACAATATTTTTTTCGCAGTATACCAGGTCGCTTTGCTTTTATTTCTTCCACCAAACGTCATAAAAGTTTGCAGTAATAACTGTTATTTATTGTTTCACCTTTTGGTAAATAATCAATAAACATTATTCCTTTGACGTCCTAGAAAACTGAAGCCATAACTTTATTGGTCCAAAAATTACCTTAGCCTACTTTAGAGTAGGTGACCCAGACGTATTTCATTAAATCGACTGTTATTTTGGTTCTAGTATATGGTGATGAACCCAGCTTTCATTAATTGTAACAAATCAAGCCAAAAAATTTCAGTGACTGCTTCAAATAATCCCAAACAGTGGCGTGAAATTGTGAATCGAACAAGCTTCTCTTCAACTCAAATCGGTCTCGTGACCCGGGCAGAAATTTTATGAAATCGCTGTTTTTCAAAATTTGATATTTTGTATTCAATCATAAGTAGGCTTATAATCTCAGCTATCATATTTAGAGCCATTTTTGATTACTTAGTATCAAATCATATATTTTTTCTATGTTTTCTTGAGTGGTTGATGAAAACGGCCTTCCGCTTCTAGGGTCATCTTCAATATTTTGCCAGCTCCGTTAGTATATAGCTATACACTTTTTGATGCTTGAATGTGAATGGGCAGACTCCTGATGTACCCAATATATATTGATATATATCTTTTAGAGTAAACCCCTTTTCATGAGGTTACTTATTCACAGCTTTGTGTTAATCTTTACCCACATTTGAAATTACCGTCAGATCACTTCAAACAAAAATTTATAAAAAAAATGTTTTTAGCCGAATCGCTATGAAACATTACACTTTATATACTGATTAAATAAGCTATCTAATGAAGGTATTTACATAAAATACCAACGATTCTTTCTATGTCAGGCTACGAACTTTTCAAACGTCCCTCGTAATTAGTTTCATTTTCCCGGCCTTCCATTTACCTATATTTTATACGAAAGAATCATGTCAATCCGTCTCTTAAAGAAGTTAGAAAGTCCTTCGGTACAAAGTCATTTCACATTAGCTAGCATTAGCATTGCATTTGAATTGAATTAAATAGAAAATTACATGATTGATCTAATCACAGAAATCAGGAATCAATAAGTCTTTAAGTATATTATTCGAATTAGATTTCGCAGTTGATAGCTGAGAAGATGGTAGACAATGAATCTCTGGAAAAGCGAGCCTACAAGGTGGTAAATTATACCATAATTGTTGTTTGACGATTATTATATTAGTATTGCTAGGAGTAGAAGCAATGAGTTTATCATTCATTTATTTCGGTCAATTTGTTAAGTGACGTCGTAGGCGGACATTAGTGGCACCTAACGACTGCGTCGCATGCCACGCCGCCTCCGATGGTTATTATTTAGATTGTTCTCACACCATCGCCCGTTTTTAGATAATATTCTATAAGCAAGGTTTCATGACTTTCCCTATAAATATAATTTTTAGTGATTCATTATATTACAACGCCCCACAGTGACTGAATCTCGTAAGTTAATAAAAAGTTGTTCGAAGTTTATCCTCAGGGGTCAATACAATATAGATTGTTTTGTATAAAATCATTTCCGTTCAATCTTCATCAGTATTATCCGTTGACCTTTTTAAATTTGTAAAAGTTTTTTATTTCACTTCTTCTTCCACCGGCCTTCTTCCCATTTTAATTGGGGTCGGCTCTCCTAACCACTTTTCTCCAGAACAGGCGATTCTGGGTCGTCACAGGGTCAGTGTTTTTTTTATTTCACTGAATTAACCAATTTCATGAATGCATTTGCGTCTATGAAAAATGTAAGATTATATTCAATAATGTCTTTTAAACTGAAAAAAGAAGAAGGCTTTTAGTTAGAACATGAACGTGAAGTTCAGCTCTGAGCTGAAAATGATGTTTCTTAAGAATTCGATTCCATTCTAATTTATGTTGTTCGAAAATCATGGCAAAAGGGATGGCTGTGCATTTGTGCAACTCAAAATCCAGGTCAAGTCAATTGCATACGTGCCTCGTACATAGAATTTGCGGTAATTCCGGTATTGACAACGGTATCGTGTTTGTCAAATCATAGCTGACAGAGGTCGTCTATGCAGAATTCGCATTAACCGGTCAATCCAAACATTGATAATGATGGAGAAGGCCTTGTGCTAAATGAAAATGTGACTATATCATCAGCAGTAGTCTTCCGTGACACACTGCTGGGTCATTGAGCTTCAATGGTCGATGCTGAAGTTAAAAGACCAATGTAAGATTCATAGTGCTTCCGATGAAAGAGCACTGTAATTCTACGAATATAGCCCTTTTACATACAATATTAGTCAAATGCTATTCAGAGAATGCACGTGCGATACTAGCGCCAACTTGACGCAGAGTAGGTCAAGAAGTATACCGAGTTTTATAAGGGATGCTCAGTGGTATGGTAATATCTAGGTTGTCTTCTGGTGGGAGCGTAGCATCTTGCGGTGTTGTGACTCGTTAAGTCGTCGTTTCCGGGGCACAGTGAGAGGCAGGGTGTTATCGACGGGGCGGCGGGTGGTGCGCATGTGCACCGTCGGCGGCGCCCCGGAGTCTCGGGGGTGCTGTACTCACGCCCGACCGGAGCCCCAACGTTAACAGTCCACTCGCGATCCTTCAAATGAACGGACGCGCACCGCCCTTACTCTAGCAGTCATCGCACGCGCTCACTATGATATGTTATGATGTACGTTCTTATCTTTAACACTTACATGAAACTAATATTACAGATTTTTTGTACAATATATCTAATCGGTCCCCTCTTCTTGTTCTAGGTCTAAACCGCCTTGGTCCAAACGCCCCGGATAAATATTAGGTGAGTATTTCAATCGCATTTTTAGCCAAACTGATTGTTTGCGTTCTTTCTAAGATTAAAGGCCTTTGTTGAATTTTGTAAAGAACCCCCGGTTCATTGTTTGCCTTTTCTTTTGTCGATCGCGTTTCTTTCATTTAAAATCTGATTTCATAAATTTATTATAATAATTTGGAGACATGATCAATTTTAAATTGTCAGTATTGCTTTAAAAATATTTTGAAGTTCTGTCAATACTATCTACATAGATACAGCGAATTGTTTTATTTGATAAATATGTGGAATTACTAGTTTCTACAAAGAGCGGTTCGGGGGCTCGACAGCTGGTATACAGTTAGCGACATTTCGAACGTTGCTTGGCGGTTTTTTACACATTTTTTGTTGAGTTGGTCTTCTTTGTGCCGCGAACACCTGCCGGCGGCTCGGAGCCCGATCCAGTCATGCCTGTTCTATTCATGCACGTTCAATCGACTTCGCCCTTAACCTCATTCGCAAACGATTTCGCGACGAAAATCAATCATCCTGATATGTTTATTACGCATAGCCATTTCGCGTTATGACTGTTGACTTGAGTAAAATAGTTCGAATGAGTCGTTAATGGAACGATATCGTCGAGGACGAGGATGACGTTCCTTTTTGGATAAAGCCAAACAAGATGGTACTACTCGGATCCGCTGTTCTCAAATTTGCAATAGTAATTTCTTTTTCAAATCATTTGGGTTAAAAGAATAGTAGAAGTTTCTAGGATTTGATGTCGGTTCACTTTATAAAAATATCAGCTTGTTACTTTTTCTATTATTGTTCAAGCAAAAACTAGAATATTTAAAGTAGATAGCGCAGCGCTCTCCGTAGGAAGCTCTGCTAGCTTTACTTCTTTTAAATATCCCAAAAAGAATATGTAAACGGTCGGGCCGTACATGTTCTAACGTACCTTTTCCGACATCCGGTACCCTATGAGGTATCGAATCCGCTGCAGCTCTATTTGTAGCATTACTGACCGTGTTATCTTTCCTGAAAGCGTCAACCCTGCCAAATATTCGGCACGCCCACACGTTACGGCTCTACCTGCACCCCACCAAATCAGTAATGCGGTATAGATCACTAACAACACCAACCAAATAAAGAAGCAACTAGTTTAAAGGGTACAGGAAATTAAGAAAGTTAGATTCAGATTGTGGTTGTATGTAGAGCGAATTTGCGACGCTCAAGGGCTGGCACGGGCACCTGCGTGGGTGTCACTGACCTCGTTCACCTGCTGCCGACGCGGTATTAGCATATGCTGAACTCGACTATCGTGGAGGTACAATAGCATCTGTGACGTAAAAAATACCCTTGCTATGCGAAGATTCTTTCGCAGATTTTTGTTCATAGGGCAGTCGTTTACAGGTTTTTAAATTACTCTTCTATTTTCATCGGACATCAGCTTATTTGCTGTCATATTTCGTGAGTCAATTCACTGCTTATATAAATCAGCTGAAATTTCAATATCAACCGATTCGGCACAGTTTTCGGCTTCAGGTTTTATTTACAGCAATCAGTCTTGCAATATGTTACCTCACAATATTTATCAGCATCAGATTTTGTAATGGTCCACCATACTTAAAACAACATAGACTGATTTGCACAACCCATTGGGCATCTCTGGCTTGGGCGAAACTAGCTGACATTCTTTGTCACGGACAAATCGTTCCTTTCTTTCCGGAAAGAACCTAGAAAGAAAAACCAATGCATATCGATCTGTGACAATAAATAAATCTTGGGAGAATGTCGTCACGTAGACACGTAACCTATCTGTTACTTAGCTGTCTAGCAATCTTATGTCAAACTAGCTGCGCCTCGGGGCTCCCACGAGAATGCGGGATAGCTATTTATTCCTCCTGAATGTGAGATGTGTCTATCAATCATAGAAAAAGAGTTTCCGTCTAACTGGTAACATCAGAGTTTAGCTCGTTTAAACAAACATAAATCATTTTCAGTCTAATTATGTTGGTGTAGATTTGAAATATCATATAAAAAATCTCGTTCAGTAAAAGAAAGTACTATTCTAATCAAATAAGTATGTCTCTCTCTACAATCTTTACCAAACCATCCATACGTCCCATCCCAAAGTCTCCTCCCGAGGATGTTGCTCGGTAATTAATTACAAATTTAGAAGGGCTTAACCTAATTGCTTTTATGTTAATTGTGTATCATTGTATGTTCGTTTGTAATCAATTTGCGAGGTGGATCGATAGCGGAGCTGGGCCGCCCGGCGGCGCCAGCCTGCATCCTGTTCTCATCGCCAAGACACTGCCATTTAGACGTGTAAAATTATCATGCACAGCCTGAAATTAATCGTTTATTAGCTGGATGCTGGTGTATGGCGTAAAAATAATCTTATCTGATAACTCTTTAGGCGCGTGTATGCAAAAAACTGTGTGTCAGTATCATGTTGGTATCTATCATAAACATAAATAATTCTTGAAATCCGGCTACTAGTTCATAGCGCGTTTAAACTCCATCTTTATCGAAATACGTAACATCCAAGTCTATATCTCTGCACAAGCTTTACCCATACCACAGAATTAATATAAGTACTACCCCATACCCATGTTCCTTAGAGTTGAAGTCAACCTACGCGCAAGAATCAATACAAATACCATTAAAATGTAATATCAAAAGGTATCTAATAAGTGTGCTAGTGGCTTTGTGATTGCCGGGAAACTTCCACCCCCGACACCTGAAGCCCGCAGTCGTTGCTCGTTTACTTTACCACCGAGAAGGCCGACTCTTATGATTAATGCTTTTGATGTTGCCGTGCTCTTGACAGACTCTCATTAAGTGAAATATTCCGTGTGAATCTAGAGTATCTTGAGCAACTTGCGTACTTTGCGTTATTTGTTATTCGTAAAGTTATCTGATTACATAATAATGTACATGAAAGTACTTTGTTTGATGATGATTTGACCGATTTTGGAGCCTGTATATAGATTTATTTGGGTTAAAAGCTATATGACTATCTCCATTATACTAGAAGTCTAGATAGCTGTAAGACTAAATCTAAACATAATTACCTCGCCATTTACAATATTGCTATTGAACTAGACCATGAGTTTGTTTCATAAGATATTTTTAATGAAAATAAAGAGCTGATATCAATATTGGGCGACAAAAGTAACGCACAAGAAAAAAGAAAAGTAATCCCAGTTTTGACGAAAAGTTTATCGCAGGAGCAGCGATGAAGCGAGACGCGTACGGTGACGACGGCCCCTCGTACAAGAGGCCGAGGAACACTGATGACGAGATCACTTTTCTCATACCTAGCAAGGTAAGGAATTTGATACTATTCTTCTTCTACCCATCTTATGCCATCTCTATTTGGGGTCGGCTCTGCTAATCTAGTTCATTTCCAGGGTTGTCGTCATTGGATCCATTTTCGTGCTTTTTGCAAGTTGTGCTTTACGACACGAAAGATGTTAGATACTTATTACATTTATAATCTCTATTTCTAATAAAAAGAAAACATGCACCCCGAATTCACCGAATTTTCTATGACCAATTTTGACGATGACAATTACTATACTACTATATGATACTATAAAAGACATAGTACGAATAGTAAACTAACTTTCTTTGTAGTCTCAGATCAAAAGAAACTGAAAAGCAAAGGTAAAAGGAATATTGATTTCCTTCCTGTCTTAAATATTTGAACTCAATACGACAGTAAACCAGATTTTAGGGCCTATCAAACGCTTGTCCTAAAATCCGCCTGGTTATAAAATTGATAGCTATGGCGGCTGGCGACACTGCGAAATAAGAAAAGGAACATTTGAATACATGTCAACATAAAAGAATTTGCTGATAGAGGAAGCCTAAAATATGCTTTATTAATATTAAACGGCGAATTAATTGTTTATAAAACATGACATACGCTTTATTAGCCTGCGATTTAGTTTAGTCTTTTGACTCCTAATAGGGCAATTCTAATAAATATACCCTTATCTACTTCAGGACCACTAATATTTTCTTTCTTATCGAGTGTGTTAGATTTTATTCAAGTCGCCTAAAGGCATCTATCTACATGTCTTTTACGACTACCGCCATATAGTGGCAGTAGCCGTATACACACTAGTAAACTAACCAGTCAGCCTATGTGCAGGTTTCCTCACGATGTTTTCCTTTGCCGGAAGTAGGTGGTGGTCTATGAGAAAATTACCATACATGAGTCAGATCGGTCTCTGTGCATCGGTCTACAAACTCATGTTACTCAGGTAGGATTTGAACCCGGGTTCTATCCGACCTCAGGCGGGTGTCATAACCACTTGGCCACCACCGCTTCAGGGGCTACTAATAAATACGATGTTCATTATTTTTGTTTGATCTTCACGCGAATATTTTTTGTCAGGTGGCTGGCTCGATCATCGGGAAGGGCGGCACCAATATATCAAAGCTCAGGAACCAGGTCAGTATTGATCATATGATTTACGATCGTAACCAATACACGGCTCATTTTGAAATTACATTTACCAGTCTCACATTTACAATTTTGATTATACATCTAATCTACAGGTAGTAAGTATCCTTTAACATATTCGTATATTAATTACACTTAGCATTTCTTGCAGAGTAATTTGTTACTTGTTTTCTCTACACAGTAAGTTTAGATTATAAATTATTTGAAATATATTGTTAACATATTTTACTCCAGGTACCAAATGTCTTTGTACTGCTGCAAACCTTTTTAACACCGAAAAATAAAATGTATAAAATCGACCAGACCCTAATCTTCCGAGTCCTATGGCGATGTTTACCAACATCGCTTGTCTCGTAGAAAATGTAACGATACTGGCAAGATGTCGAAATAAAAAGAAGAAATTGTTGATGGTCATTCAGGGCCAGCCGCCAGCGGCGAGTCCATAAGCTGTAGACAGAATAACCCCCCGGCAGCCAATTACAGGTCTTTTGCGCCCCCGAGATGCCTTGTGCTTGTAGCGCGCCGCGCCGCTCGCCTTCACTCGCCACACACACTCGACCGCTCTCAACACCCCAAATAACACCCCAAAGCTCTTGACTTGATCATTAATCGGGAGCAATGCCGAGAAAAATATATTCAAATCCAAGTTTTCAACGACAGGATAAACTTTAATACCTGTTTTTGAATTTTCAACAAGTTGCGAAGTCAATTTTTCTGAGGACTTATCAGAGACAGTTATTTGTGTGTAACCGAGTGTTGTGAGCGGGCCTTGCCCCTCGGCGAGTGGAGGCGCGTGGCGCCGCTACAGCTGTCTTGGTTGCCGGTCCCGCCCCGCCGGACGCCGCCGCCCCGCCCGCCGCCCCGCCACGCAGTACAAAGCCACTATAACAGTCCCAGATTGCCCCGGCCCCGAACGGTAAACTATATCGCCAACATCTACTCTCAATTAAAGCCCGAGTCTCTTTTATACTCTGTCAACAGTCAGGAGTCGAATCGTGTTTGAACTTAGGCGCTTTCCCCCGTGGAACCACATCGCGACACTCCGCAGTACGCTGCACCTCGCACCGGACGTACTTTCATTCTGACCTCTGCGTCATCCCCTCGCTCATTAGTCGCTAAGAACTATTCCCTCAGGACTGTATCCTCTCACCTCGAATTCTGTCCTCACTGGACTCTTCCCTCTGATCTATCTAAGAGTTCTACCGACATCACTATTCATCTTATCATGCTTTAAGTACAGTCCGGCAAACAGACCTCCCTGACCGTTGATTTCTAATATCGTGATTTATTCATATTGTGTTTGTGAATTTGATCCGTATGTTTAGTTTCAGCAAGTGTGCTAATTCATTATTTGTTTTTCAGTGTTCTGTCGATATATGCTCCGGATGTCGATACCGTTTTGGATATTATCAAAGAGATTCTTCCGAATATGGCTGAAGTAAGTATTAATACCATTTCACGAATACATATTTTTATTATTCCTCTGATTCACACTTATTTTCTAAAGTATCTTCAATGAAGGGTTCTATACTACATTTTACAAGGTAGCATTGTATCGCTCGATATTTCTATAGTTAGCTAACTTGGCTGCGGTCCACATCAATTCACAGTATGTTTGTAATTTCTTAGGGAGGAGGACTGAAAGGCAACAATGAAGACCTCGACATTCGTCTAATGATCCACCAGAGCCGCGCGGGCTGCGTGATCGGCAAAGGTGGCTCCAAGATCAAGGAACTCCGAGACGTAAGTCCTTCACCAATGTTCTATAATCAATCACACTTCACGATAATATTATAAAGAGAAAGGGTTTGTGACTTTGTAGGGGGTAAACTTCTGAACCAATTTCAAAAAATTCTTTCACCAATAGAAAACTACATTATACCTGAGTGACATACGCTACAGTTTATGTATGTACCGCCCGAGCGAAGCCGGGGCGGGGCGCTAGTATGTTTATATTTGTGAAGATGGTGGAATGCAGATTATATATCAAGGTGGGTGAGCAGATGGATCATTAGACTTCGTCGCTAGTCATCTGCGGCGCGTACAGTTATTCGAAAAGGATTTTTTATCGCGAAGGTATTCGGCCACGTGGTGTAGCAGATGCGGACACATCTGCCGTCGCCGGCTCGCTGCCTTTTTATCGGGCGATTCACCTATTTTTATAAAGTTTCCACGTAAACTTATGTATTTATTTCATATACTTTTTTATTTAACTCAACAGCAGGCCTACCATGAACTCTTATTGCGATTCAGTTTAGGACCTAAATTGAACTGGTGCCCTATTTTTGAAAGCGTGACATACCAACGAAAACTAATAAACTATAATGTCGCGCATAATATTAGCGGAAATTGTGTCTCGCATTATTTTCATAGGTATCACTTCTAACAAAATTGTAAGACGAGTTATTTCAAAATATACAGAATAATTGATGTCTAATGAAAAATCATTCGATCAATTTATTCTATATATTTTTAAAATTACTCTCACAATTTTGTTGGAAGTGTTATGAAAATAATACGAGACACAATTTCCGCTCATATTATGCGCGATATAATAGTCTATTAGTTTTCGTTGGTATGTCACGCTTTCAAAAATAGGGCCCCAGTTCAATTTAGGTCCTAAACTGGATCGCAATAAGAGTTCATGGTAGGCCTGCTGGTGTATGTTTGTATTAATTTTGACTTTATTCTCCATCTTATAATATTTTCCATTTGTAACCCGTGGCACAGAATACATAATAGTACAAGTACCCGTGGTCCTACACATTTATGGTTAGATCAGCGTTGTTCAGCTTAGTAAATTTGTAATAATGTGTCAATTCAATTATTCTTTCTTCTTTGTGCGAGGTATTTCTCGAATTAGGCATCATGACTTCAATCTACATTAGGCACTTCTACGATAAACGACTACGACTAAGGATCATATTTTGATGTTCCGTGTAAGTTCCTTTATTCTATCAATTCCAATTGAAACTTTTTTTATTAGCTACCTTTTCCTGCTGGGCAAAGTCTTTTTATTAATTCCTTATCTATCTTTATTATATTTTTATTTATTCCTTACCTAACGTTTAGGACAAAAATTTAATGTACAAACTGTGGAGTTCCACTTCCTCAGTACTATACCAGTAGAGTAGGTAGACAAAGGCGTAATATCTCAACGTAGAGCTCCATCATAGAACAACAAACAAGTTAGCGGCATAACTAGAGAGTGCAGCCCGCATCCTGCGGATCAATTACCTCCCGGCCAGCGCCGAGCAAGTTTTAAAACGTCTGCAACTTGGCAATCTGGCGGTGTTGCCTTTCATAACGAGAGTTGCCAGTTCTGTTTGCTAGCTAGATTTCAATATCCGCCCTCAAGTTGGTTTTGTGAGGAATTTCAAAGTTTTGGACAAAAGCTGCAGAATATTACGACCGAGGCCTTATAAATATTTTGTATTGCCAAATATTTTTTTAATGAAAATCAGTATGTATCTCTTTCAAATATTTTGTATAAACTGACTTGTAGATAAACAGTTCATATCAATGCTACATCTCATTATAATAGTGCAAGTAGCTACATATTAGTAGTTTAGAATTCCGATTCAAAGAATGGCACATTCATGCATTAATTCTCGAATATTGTGGATACTAATACTAATCTTTACATAAAATGGGAAAGGATTGCAAAAAAAAAATATAAAATTCTCTGTACTGATAAAAATCAACTCGACAATCGGGATCCCCTTTAGTCACCAAGTTTATTTAAGATTGTCTGCATCCCTGTGCATATTTGGTGCACAGATCCGCGAGCGACATGAATCGCGTCTACCTGAAGATGCCTCAATTTTTTATTATCATTCCTTCTGCCATCGATCAGCTGTTCGCGAATCCTTTGTTCGCTGCCGTATAAAAGAAAAATAAAATAAGTATATCGAGTCAATGGCCGTTACCTGGTATGGGCACAATAGCGCATCGAATTCTTTTAGCATTGTTGTCATTTACAAAGGTTTTTCGTATGTGAAAGGAGTTTTCATTCACGCATATTTTTGCGTGCTCTTCATATTGCTAAAACTATTGCGTTATGTTCGGCCTTTCACCATCTCTCCAATCCAAATGTTTTCGTCCATTGTAAAAGCATATCTATTATTGTAGCTCCTATATTAACTGAACCTTTGCCTCATTTGTGTGAACATTGCGAACTCCAGAATCCCGGTTTCATTATTTAATACTCATGGGACGGGGTAGGTATTCAATTACATAATTAATTTCAACGTTACATTTCAACATCAAAAACAGTTGTGTTCGTCATAACATAATGGGGTATTAGACCTTTGTGCAACCTATCTGAGTTTGAAATGGAAACAAGTTTTATGCGCGAAATAAATCTTACATATTTTAACGGTTTAATAAAATTCAATTTATGTTCGATACAGAGGAATTTAAAATATGTATTTCTTTATCATACTTCATACTATAATGTTATAAAGAGGAAGTTCTTGTAAGTTAGTTTGTAGGGGGGATATTCGGAACTACTGAACTGAACCGATTTCATTACTACGTTATATCTAAGTGGCATAGGCCACAATTTATGTATTCCCCCAAGTAGTAGTTGTAGTTTCTCTCAAGCGAAGCTAGGGCGGGGCGCCTGTCTATATATATATATGTAACTCAAAAGTGACTGACTGACATAGTGATCTATCAACGCACAGCCCAAACCACTGGACGGATCGGGCTGAAATTTGGCATGCAGGTAGAAGTTATGACGTAGGCATTCGTTTAGAAAGATTAACGCGAGCGAAACCGCAGGCAAAAGCTAGTATAGTATAAAAATAGTGATTTAGTTCGGCTTGTAAAGTAGGTGTAAGTGTAAAGTTGAGCACATAGGCGCGTGCGGCGGCAGCTGGCGAGGGCGGCAGGTGCGCGCGCAGCCGCCGGAAGGCCGCACAAAAACGCGCGCGCACCTGGGCTGGCTTCACCTACCTACTTGCACAATGCGACGCCAGACTCCTTACTTAAATAGAAATTGGGAACATATGGCTCGGTAATCGGCCGTCTTCACTCACCTGCCCTGCTGCCCAGGTAGCTTGGGTCCCTTCGCCGCGTCCTGTTCTTACCATCCTAACTAATATTATAAATGCGAAAGTGAGTTTGTTTACTTCTTTATGCTTTATATATTGAACAAATCTTCCTGAAACGCATACACATAGTTAGAAGTACTGAGAAGGACATAGGGTACCTATCATTCCGGGAAAAAGCATTGTTCCCTTGGGAAATTCACGCGGGCGAAGTCCCAGTAATCCTTGTGCGTTATAAAATGTTTTATTTTAAACTAGCTGGCGCCCACGGCTTCGCACGCGTTAATCCTTTCTTAGCGGATGCCTATGTCATAACAACTACCTGCATGCCAAATTTCAGCCCGATCCGTCCAGTGGTTTGGGCTGTGCGTTGATAGATCACTATCGGCCGAATACTGAAACGTCACTCAAGTATTTGACGGCGTCTTAAATGTTTGAGACGGTCTTACATGCAAAATTGGTATACTCAAACGTCAATTTTGAGCATGTTTTAGATTTGAGAGAACTCGAAACTAAATAGGTCTCAAACTCCTTTCAGTGCAAAATTCGTATACTGAAAGGCTACTCAAATTTTTTTGCTGTCAAATGTACTGTCAAACCATTGTCAAACCGACTTGGGTGCATCTGAGATCTAAGAGTGGTCGCGAGGTCTCCCAAATCTGTGATCGTATTGATTCTGATGTTAAAATAATGTATTTATCGATACATTATTATCTACAGATACTAAAATCAATAACTTTTCACCTATGTATTATTTTGGCATGTGCAGTGAAGAATTACACAACGTTGATCTTTCTTGCTTTTGGTGCCTGCATAAAATATCCTGCAAAAACCCGCTTCTACGCTTACACGTTTTTGGCAGTGAATTACAAATTGTTTTTTTTTTTTTTTTTCATATATTCCACTGATCCATTGTAAAAAAGGATTTTAATGAAATAGTGGATACTTTGGGTATATTATAGCATCAGTTCCATTCCATTTATGTTAGTAGATCGGGACGGAGCCGATACATTTTTACCCGACTACAGCGAAACAAAAAGGAGGGTTATTGGTCATAGAGGTGTCTCTTCCTAAAGGCCCTTCACTCATTGCGACGTTTTGCAGCGATACAATCGCGATGCAGTGACAAGTCAATAACTAGTGGCGTAGCTGTAGTGTTACAGTCGCGATGCAAACGCGAAACAGCATCGTTACAAATGCGATACAGCATTAATACAAACTCAATGAAACAACGTTCAGTATTTCGTTGATAGGCACAGGCAGACATCTGAATCGATTCAAACGTGCGTATGCGTCGCTACTCACTCGCGCATGTATCGATACTCATGTCGCAAAGCAATCGCGCGGATGAAAAAACGCGGCGGTTGTATTGTTGAAAAAAGTCGCAATGTGTGAGTAGGGCCCACGCCACAGAATAAATAGGTATTTTTATACCCGAGCAAAAACGATTCATTCCACGAAAATTTAGAACGATTTGTTGGTAATTATTTACGTTCATTTTTATTATGTTTTATAATAAATATGATTTTATCACGAAATAATGAAATAAATTGTAAAATAAATAAAACTTTTATTTTTTATCTTATTTTAACTGAATTATATGGTAAAGAAAAATTATTTTTTCAAACAATGTTGCGTAAAAAGAGGTTATTGAATGAACGTGAATGATGAAAGGAAATGACGTAAATTACTTTAGGTATGCTTAGCTGATAATGGCTTCAAAACGTTTGAGTAGCTTTTGTGTATACCACTTACTTTTTGGTAGATGTTCAGATTTGAGAGCGCTTCAGCTGACTGTTGCATCTGAGTGACGTTTCAGTATTCGGCCGTATGTCAGTCAGTCACCTTTGAGTTATAATATAGATTGGTTAAGAATATTGTTGTTGCATAAAAAGTAGTCTTATTCAGGCTTCGTGTAGAAAATCTTCATTATATTACAACAACCTTAGCGTCGTCGTACGTTTCGTACTTCACGAGTTTTGCACAACGACTACGAAAAGCAAAATATTTCAGCAGAAAGAAAATATTAACTTTAAATTCTCAGGTAACAGTTTTTGCGGGGCTTTAGGTCTGGAGCGCTAAAGTTATGTCGTAAGTTGAAAATAAACGCAACCCATGCAGGTTGGGAAGTTATTGATGGTTAAACAAACTTACCTTAATGAAGTTTGACCATAATTATACAAGACGTTGCTTCCGAAGATATTTATTCAATCAATTCACTATGCAGCTCGCTCTGCTATGTACTAGGCATGACACAATTTTTAGGACCTAGGGATAAAATAAAATAAGTCCAAAATTTACATCCGACTCTCGTCCCACCCTTACCTGTCACCGGCGGAGGCGCCATACTTCATTCCTTTAGAACAAAATTTCGAAATGTGGCGCTTGGGATATCGCGTAATATGTATTTAACATATTGATTGGGACGGGCGGGTTATAAATATCTTCGGAAGCAACGTCTTGTATAATTATGGTCAAACTTCATTAAGGTAAGTTTGTTTAACCATCAATTATACTACGACGTTGTTTCCTCGATATTTATTCAATCAATTCACTATGCAGATGTTTAGAACCATTGCGAAATTTGCAAGATTTTTATTTTTATATCATTATAATAATATTAATTATTATTATTCTTTAATGTGAGCTATTAAAAGTGGATCCTTAGATACTTTGATATAGGATGGTTAATTACATGAATAAATACAAATGTAGTTGCATCTACGATTATCTTCCAAAAGATATTAGTAATAAACAAAAAAAAAAAAAAATACGAAATTTAAGAAAAAAATTCTTCGAGTAGGCTATGTGATGCAATGCCATTACGGTTTTTTCATTTTGTAATGCAAAATGGTGAAAAATATTAAAGTTTATCAAATACAATGTTTAAGTTCTGTAGGATACAGACTTTGGTTTGCTAGCCTTGATATTTTGGGAGAAAAAGAAGTTAACAAGAAACAGATTAAAAGTTCTATGAGTATACCTTATGGGACAATAATTAACATAACCAAATTAACACTATCATAGTTATTTCCTGTGAGACAGGATATTTTAACAGGCTTATTTGGGAATAGGATATGTTAACTTTAAAACGTAAATATTTACTAAGAGAGATGTGATGAATGAACATTTTTTAGTCTGCAATAGCAAACTCAACGCAGGCAGAGGTGCTTGCTCAGAGTTAATTTTACGAATAGCGACTAGAATTTTGACTACCTAATGTTAGAAATCTTTATTGTATTGATTATGAACATACACTTCTAGATGGTTAATGTGTCGAGTTGAAAGGACACTATACTAATTCAGGATTCTTTCTATAAGTACTCGAGGAATATCTTCACCTGACAAATATACGTATATTAGTTTGCAAGAGAAAAAACATGAATATGCAAATTTGAGGTCGGTACATTTCTGCTGAAATATACTGTTTATATAAACTACACTGTTTTTATAGACTGTACTTAGCCGAATATATAGGTGAATTGGCTACAGTCATAGAGTATAAACTATAGGTAGTATTAGGTACCTACCCACAGTACGATGATTTTAATATAACTTTTGTTATGAGTACGTACTCGTATGCACGAGCCTTTAGTTAGAACTATTAACGAAATACTGAATTCAACAAACGAAATTCAAGTGTACTTTCTGTACAAGCTTATTATGTTTCCAGTAACAAATACATATTATAAAGTAAATAGTTATGATGCTTAGTTTTCCAAAAGAAGAATCTAAAAGTTCTGTAACGTATAGGCAAAGGCCGTGTAATGACAAGAGAGTCTTTTATTGTGATTAGATTCTCGATAATAGATTACTTCCTTGTTCCAAATGGTAACTTACTCGCGCAAGTCGTTGCAGATGACCTTGGCTAGGAGTTATTTGTAATAAATACAGAGTAGCTGTAGAAAGAAAAGGTCCATATTATACTACTTTACGTCTTCTTTTTTTTATTGATCAAAAAATTTGCATCCAAATCACTAAGATAGATATCTATAATTATGCATCCAGTTGTTGAATTAAATTTGCGGAGGAAATTGAATTATTAATAGAATGATGGGGATATTAGTTCCAAAGATTCGAGTTTACGTAGAGTATTCAACACATTTACGATCAGAAAAAAAATCCATTGCCATATTGGCTATTTGAATAAATCCCCATAGACAGAAACTAAAAAACAACATACTGAGTATCTAATATTGTTCAGTACTTGCTTGCTCAAGCTAGAGCTAAGGACTAATGTCTAGTTCTTAAGAAACAAGTGCTTTGTTATCTTACTTTAATTTGCCCAAAAAAGAAAGCACTGCTCTTACTGGCTTAAGGCACTTATATTCCATTTATAAGGTGCTTTAGAGCGTTGCTGTTGTACAACTATAGTGAGCGTAGAAGCCGGTTAATTGGATTGATAAGCTTGATCATATGTTAGTATTGAAATAAAGTATGTAATAATAAGTAAGTACATAATCTCAGTTTGTATTAGGTATCATTACTTTGGATGGATTGGATGCAATCTGCAAAAAAATCAGTCAAGAAGCTGAATCTTTATGTATTATAATCTTTATGTATAAAACTTTATGTAGGTATGTGTTCTTTATGTATAAAGATACATGGGCAACTGTCAGTGAAGCGAGTTGCTAATTATAAAAAGATAAAGAGACCGGTATCGGATATTGACCCGATATTGGGTGGTTCCGGGGTCACCCGGACCGACAATGAAAATATTTCATTATACAAACTTTTAGGAGAAAATTGATCGCCGGAACAGTTTATTTAAAATACTGTCAAATTTGACGCCATACTCAATAGTGACATAGAATACCTGTTTAATATTAGACCCAACCAGCAGGAAGCGAGGCCGAAGGCCGAGCTTCCTGCGGTTGGTCCTATATATTAGACCCAACCAGCAGGAAGCGAGGCCGAAGGCCGAGCTTCCTGCGGTTGGGCCTATAATATATAAAGCTACAATACCACTCACTGACTGACATAATTAGTTTGTTCTACGAAAGTCGGAACTGGGATAAAGTGATGATGAGGAAGTGTGGAGGGGGGGGAGGAGGCACGGGGAAAAATACGAAAGTGGAACTTGGAGCAGTTCTGGACCGGGTACCCCTACTGCCCGCGGAAACCATAATAGATAGGTAGGGGGTGCTCGACCAAATGTCATAGAGAACCCTGGGAGACTACCACAGCCGGTGTTAGTTTATGGTTTTTTTGACTTTTTTTTTTTTCATACAAACTTGACTGGGGATTTTTAGGGGGAAAACGGACTCGTACGGGGTCACCGTCATAGACAATATTGTAGGGGGTGACCGTAAGACCCCCGACTGACAGGTGTTTTTTTTTTTTTTTAATTTTTTTTTTTTTGAAAATTTTTGTATGGGCCAGCCAAGTCACCAGCCGGGGAGCCGAGGCCGAAGGCCGAGGCTCCGCGGCAAGCGAGGCCGGAGGCCGAGCTGCGTTTAAATCGAGGGCTGGGGGCAGGAGCGAGGCCGAAGGCCGAGCTCCCCAGCCGCGCAAGCGAGGCCGAAGGCCGAAGCTTGCGCCCGCGAGGCCGAAGGCCGAGCTGCGTCCAGGCGAGGCCGAAGGCCGAGCTGCGTCTCGGGCGGTCCCAGTTGCGGTCCGAGTTTGTCCGAGTTTGTGCGAGTTTGTGCGAATTTGTGCGAATTTGTGCGAATTTGTGCGAGTTTGTGCGAATTTGTGCGAGTTTGTGCGAATTTGTGCGAATTTGTGCAAGTTTGTGCGAGTTTGTCCGAGTGTTTTAAAATCGTCGGTTGGGTCGGGGGAGCGAGGCCGAAGGCCGAGCCCCCCCCGTGTCACCAGCCGGGGAGCCGAGGCCGAAGGCCGAGGCTCCGCGGCAAGCGAGGCCGGAGGCCGAGCTGCGTTTAAATCGAGGGCTGGGGGGGGCAGGAGCGAGGCCGAAGGCCGAGCTCCCCCCCCCCAGCCGCGCAAGCGAGGCCGAAGGCCGAAGCTTGCGCCCGCGAGGCCGCAGGCCGAGCTGCGTCTAGGCGAGGCCGAAGGCCGAGCTCCGTCTCGTGCGGTCCCAGTTGTGGTCCGAGTTTGTGCGAGTTTGTGCGAATTTGTGCGAGTTTGTGCGAGTTTGTACGAATTTGTGCAAGTTTGTGCGAGTTTGTCAGAGTGTTTTAAAATCGTCGGTTGGGTCGGGGGAGCGAGGCCTAAGGCCGAGCTCCCCCAACCGTGCCACCAGCCGGGGAGCCGAGGCCGAAGGCCGAGGCTCCGCGGCAAGCGAGGCCGGAGGCCGAGCTGCGTTTAAATCGAGGGCTGGGGGGGGCAGGAGCGAGGCCGAGGCCGAGCTCCCCAGCCGCGCAAGCGAGGCCGGAGGCCGAAGCTTGCGCCCGCGAGGCCGTAGGCCGAGCTGCGTCCAGGCGAGGCCGAAGGCCGAGCTCCGTCTCGTGCGAAAAGAACTGGGCGAGGCCGAAGGCCGAGCCATTCATGGATGACGTGATGATGACAACTCATGCCTCAAGTCACCAGCCGGGGAGCCGAGGCCGAAGGCCGAGGCTACCGCGGCAAGCGAGGCCGCAGGCCGAGCTGCGTATATGATTCCGAGAGGCGAGGCGAGGCCGGAGGCCGAGCCCCTCCTCCAGCCGGGGCAAGCGAGGCCGAAGGCCGAGCTCGCGCCGCCAGCAAGGCCGTAGGCCGAGCTGCGTTTTAACAGCAAAGAGAAAAAGCCAGAGCAGCCTTTCGGCTCTTCACCTAATCCCAACCGACAACATTTCTTTGTAGATGACTTTTTCATTATTTCCCAAACTTGTTTTCATGCAATCGGAACTGCTTTTTTTAAACTGCCCTGCACAGCACGCGAGGTGCTTGCACCTCGCGCAGCACGCGACATCTAGTATGAAATATAAAGGCAATAACTGATTGATCGATTGATCAGTCGATTTATTAAAAGTATTGAATAAATGTACCAGACGTGTATATTGTAAATTATCTAAATTATGTATATTTGGCGAATAATCATCTCGATTGATGAGTGGATTTCCTTTCCTCAGTTTACCGAACTCCGTTTCCCAGCTTTCTCTTGGGCTCTATCTGCTCCCCAATGTTTAGATATTTGGTATGAGTACATACCTGTTATGATGACCAGCAATGGTCAGCAATTTTCATCAGTCCTGATGTTCAAACATTTATAACAACAGATACATACAGATAATCTGTCACTACCAAGAGTTGAGACTCGAAGTCCGTGTTTAGCTGAAATGAACAGAGCTGAGTTAATACTGACAGTGCATGGTTATAACATCATTATAGTTCCAAGAACTTACGCAGCCAGAAAAAATAATACTTGACTGTATCAGTCTAGTAAAGTTTTAATAAGTATGAGATACTTAAAGGGTGTTCGAAATGTATAGTAAGATACACACTTTTGTTACATGGTTATCATCTGATAATATTACTATTTGCATAGTTATACTTCGGATAATAGTTTATCTACGATAGCTTGGGAGTTCTATTGCGTATATCTGGCTGATAATGTGTATATTTGGCCACAATCGCATTGTAGTTCTGTTTATGCTAATAAAAGTGTGTATAAAATAAGTAAGTAAGTAAAAATACTTATAAACCAGACTACGATCGCGTCGTAGTTCTAATGGGTAATAATGTGTATACCTGACTACAATCGCGTTGTAGTTACATAAGGTAATAATCATCATCATCATCTCGAGTCGAAATGGCAAAAATTAGACTTATTAAAATTACATGTGCACACGCGACTACAATCGCATTGTAATTCTGTATGTGCTTGACTATAGTGTAAAACCCTGATTACAATCGCATTGTAATTCTAAGGGTAAATGTGTATCCCTGACTACAATCGCATTGTAGTTCTATTGGGCAGTGCACACGCGACTACAATCGCATTGTAGTTCTATATGTGCTGTTATATAGGTGTAGTATATAAACTAGACTACGATTATATCGTAGTCATATTGGGTAATACTTTACTTTGCGCGAAGATTTTGTAGTTAGGCCTCTTGATTGGGCCCATTTTGCGTAAGGAAACTGGGCAGCTGCATATCTTCTGCGTTGTTGTTGTTCTTCTATCGGACTTTATGTGCTTGACTATAGTCGCTCTGATTACAATCGCATTGTAATTCTAACCCCGTCTACAATCGCATTGTAGATCTATTGGGTCGGAGCACACGTGACTACAATCGCATTGTAATTCTGTATGTGCTTGACTATAGTGTAAAACCCTGATTACAATCGCATTGTAATTCTAACCCCGTCTACAATCGCATTGTAGATCTATTGGGTCGGAGCACACGTGACTACAATCGCATTGTAATTCTGTATGTGCTTAGCACAGTCCACACGTAGATCACTCGTAGTCCGCCCGTAGATCACTCGTAGTCCACCCGTAGTCCACCCGTAGAGTACCCGTAGATCGCCTGTAGACTCCTCGTTGACTACCCGTAGACCAACCGCCATCATCATAGCTATTTTAATGTCCCCAATATTGGGGCACTGTCCTTCCCATGGATGGGTAAGGAGGATTAGGGCACCAAGTGGGCCCAATGGGGTTTGATGGGTTTTTAAGACTGTGAATACAGCTGAGACAGACCCATCCAGTCACTAACGAACTAACGTTAAAATCGAAAAAAATCGAATGCGTACAAAATAGGTACGTACGTTTTTATCACAATAAACAATTAAGCAATTGACGTAACGGATAAAAGTTTAATTTTAAATGTTGCAATGATGACAGCTTATGCTTGGCTAAAATCTTGTTTACACAATTATTCCAGGGTCTTCAGTATAGAATTGGACCCAGACTTATTCTGAACATACTTGTTATATCGTAGTTCAATATGATTAATCTTTCATCAACAAATAACCCAATTGGGCCTTGCGTTTAACTTTTAACGACGGTCAGAACAATCAAGGAATAAGAAGAAAATTATCAATACATATGTAGATTCGTGTTTTGCCACGAAAAAATGTTTTTACAAATGTAAGACTTAAACATGTGACGCATATTATGGTTACGATTCATGTAAAATCGCAACTCAGGACGCGAGATACTATTCGCGATATTGTATTATGCAACATCATGCACAGACAATTCCTAGATAAAAGGAAGGTAGGTGCATAGTTGGGTCAGCGGAGAAAAATAAAATTCAATTGGTCTAACGACCGTTGTTTGTTGAGTTTATGATTAAATGTTATCAAAGTACCCGCAGGGGCACACAGGTGTGATGTAAAATCACGATTACGTACGAGTAATAGTAGCCAATGCAACATAAATACGTAGTTATCTAACATTTTGTTAGGCATTATAACTTTTTCAAAGTATCGTTAATATTCAAACCAGATATTCAGGTAATGAAAAAATACTTACATTTTTTGTTGTTTACGAGTGAAATGAATTTAAAGTACGTCATTTTCCACTGACACTGAGGTTATAAATTAATTTAAAGATATTCCAGATACTTGGAATATAAAGAAAATAAAAATATTGTTGTAGTGTGTGTGTTGCCATGCCCGCACACAAAAAGCGAATGAAGTATGGCGCCTCCGCCGGTGACAGGTAAGGGTGGGACGAGAGTCGGATGTAAATTTTGGACTTATTTTATTTTATCCCTAGGTCCTAAAAATTGTGTCATGCCTAGTACATAGCAGAGCGAGCTGCATAGTGAATTGATTGAATAAATATCGAGGAAGCAACGTCGTAGTATAATGAACATAGCCGAACTAGGTCGAAGCACGAATCCTTACTAATACTTTCAGAATTCTGCGTAGGTAGATTAGAAATACATTTTCAACTAATTTTTCGTTGTTCTTATTGGATGATTGACAAATGGATGTCTGATATTTTGTCACAGAAAATAGAACCGCTGTTGTTCAATTTCTTGTGTAAACTACATACATCTTTCTGATGCCCTAAAAATTGTAAGGAAAAATTAGACTCTTTAAAGTACTCCCAATCAGTTTCCATGGAAGTCTTTGGTGAAGTTTTCCTACGCCGCGTATTATATAAAAGGTGAAATAGCTGTGGTGTAGTAGACAATGTAAACGTGTCGCGTTGCTCAAGGGTTGTCACGTGTGCGGGGCTCCATCCGTCGGAAGCGCGGCGCCGCTCCTGTTACCGCGCAGCACACGTGGCCTTATTGCCGTGCCTCCACATCCTCCGTACCTCAAGCAAAAAAGAGGAAGGGATCATGTACTCAGTCATTTATACATAGGTTGAGATTTTGATGTAAGAAAGGTACGGTTGCATCCGTAGAAAAAGGCGCTCAGGCTTTAGAGATTTTGATGTAAGAAAGGTACGGTTGCATCCGTAGTAAATGGCACTCATGTCCAGCTCTGGTTATGATTATATTTGTTATTAAATTCGGTTAAGTGTGTTTAAGGAACACGCTCGATGTCTTGGTAATAAAAGTGTTGTGGGCTATTAACGCTGCAAGCTGCATCGTAGTTATTACTGCATGCGACGCTAGGGTTATTGCATGCGCGTTGCCGGACCGAAGTAATCACTTCTGCTAATCGTTTAAAGCTTTTACAGACTACCACAGTCTGGGCAAAGCATGGCTGTAGATTATTGAACGTCTTCTCGTATCACGCAAAATTTATCGTTGCGCACAAATATCTTTATGTAGGTCATCGATTATCACAAAAGACTTAAAAACTACCGCAAGAACGACAACAAAATCAATTCTATACATAGTTGCCGTCGCAATGACGCACATCGCGGCTATGTCATTACGCGGTATGTACCGATAGACAAATAAGTGTAATTTGAACACGGCACACATGTCCTGTGTGAACATGTTGGTTTGTAATTAGCGCGGGCGCCGGTGACACCGACAATTACCGGGCACGCGAGCTTCCGTTTCCGAGGGCGTAGGGCTTCGCGGTCGCTCTGCCCGCAAGGTGGAAATGACCACCGCCACCTGATGGAAAACCGGCTTTGCCTCTAGTATCTGCGGGCTTGTGGCTAAAACACAAAGCCTATTGTTTGTTCCGTATTGGCGTATAATTATTGATCTGCCAAATTGAAAACTACATCGCTCTATATTTCAAAACAAATCCCTACAACTAGGTCCTATTATATCTTAGTAAATGTTCCTTACTGAAAACTAACATTTAAATATTAGTTTCCAATTCGACTGTCACATGAACAAAGACAAGGGTGACCGGCAAATTTAGGGTAATGAAGTTGCGCGGTCGAAATGGATTCTGTTTGTAGTTTGCATAGGGTTTGTAGTGTGGAGCACGGCAGGCAGATGGTAGCGACAGCTCCCAGGTTGTGATGTAGGCGTGTCGCGGCCGTACAAGTGCAGGGCGGGCGGCGGTGTGGGGGGTGTGCGGGGGGAGGAGGGGGGGGGGGGCATAGTCAGGCAGGTGATGCAGCGCGCGGTCGGCCTCACTCACTGTTCAACCACCCGAGGGATGGACGTTCCCGTCGGCGTTTCTCTAGCGGCTCTCGATCGCGAAGTGTTTCCACTTAAAAAAAAATTGTGCACTTATATTTCTGTGAGTTCGGAGTAGTGTGATGATGTGAGGCATGGTGTCGAGTCAGTGTCCTCGGGCCGGTTGTTTGTGGAGACACGTGTGACGTGCGCCGGTCGATCCTGCGGCGCATGCGCGCTGGCCGCGCTGTCAAATGTCACAGTATGAACGCCCCACGGCAAGGATCGCTGGTGTCTTAGCGTGTCCTCGTAGAGAGGAGCAACCGCCATGAAGTTATCTAACAGTGGTAATTTTTTTTTCTGAATTGTTGCTGTTTGTCGATCTGAGGCACCAGAGCTCTCGTTTCATTATGTAGTTTTTTCTAGTACTATTAAATAGAATTTCTAATCTTAATAATTTTCCGCAAATTTTTGCTAAAAAAATAAATAAATAAATCATTATTATCAATACTTAAAATACTTTGTCATGATTAATTTCAAATTTATGGTCAAAATAATTTATTATTAAAGATTCTTCTTCATTAACACCGTTTCAGGATGTAAATAATATCATAAGATACTTTAGATTAGCTATAATTTTCTTATCGATTCATATTTTTTACACTGTCCTATAAGTAAGCTTTATTTCTAAATAAAATCTACTACTGAAAAGCTGTAGCCATCCTTGGTTAATATCAAACTTAGAAAACTGTGTAAGTTGGTCAAACCTTTTATGGCAACTTATTCAATTAAAATAATTGGCCTGCACAATTTCCATAATACATACTTAATTATATGCCCTCGCCCCTTATAGATTCTTGCTTCTTTGCATGGAACAGGACGAAAGAAAAGGAAGGACGTTTATCTTTCTTTCTCTAGCCCTTACCTCATCACCCATGCAATGTTGCTCTCATACACAGAAATAAATAATTTATTTATTCATTAATTTTTGTACACAACAAAGGAACTTAAAGTAAAAAAGTACAAATGTTTTACTTATTTCTACAGAAACTTCTTTTAGTGGACCCGTGAAAGTAATAATCTTTTAAATTGGACCACTGGTTCCAGAGATTTTTGCGATCAGACAAACTCTTTAGCTTTATAATATTGTACACAGGACAGGATATAACTTATTATCCTCACGGATAATAAATAATACATACATACATAGAATCACGTCTTTATCCCTTACGGGGTAGACAGAGCCAAGAGTCGTGAGACTCGAAGGCCACGTTTAGCTAAATAGTGGGCTCTCTGGTGGAAATAAATAATACTTGGTTTAAATTGTCGTGGTTTATGTCAACAATAACCCGAAACTAATATGATTGCAGAAAACCGGCGCGAAGCTGAAGATCTTCTCAAACCCGGCGCCTCAGAGCTCGGAGCGAGTGGTGCAGCTGGTGGGCAACCCTGACGCTGTGGCCGCCGGCATCCGAGAGGTGCTGGAACTTATCAGACAGGTGCGGCTTGTTATCAGTCAGTCAGCTGTTATCAGTCAGCCGTCTTACCTACACTCATAGCCAATCACTTTAGAAAAAAAAAAACAGAAATGTTGCTGACCCGTCGATTTTAATCTATTATTGTGTGCCCCTTCTTTTGAAGGCCCTAAGGTAGTAGCCCTGCCCTTTCTAAAATCTGACCCTGGTCCAGTCCCAGCACGGTGTTATCATACCCTTTGGCGACAGCTTGTGGCAAATCGCAAATCATGGCACCATCTAGTGTTGGGAATGGTTTTGTAAAATGGTCCCAGTATGATAGGACTGATCACACCGAGGTCTGCTGGTTGCGCTTGCGTTTCCAACTAGTAATAATCTAGTGTCGGAGGCAACGATCCACTTACAAAGTAAGCTAAAGTTTAAACTACGTTTTCTGTGGTCAAGAACACTCGAAAAATGGCACCTTAAATATTCCTACATAATTTAATACAGAAATTATATTTGAGATTGTAATAGCGAATATTAAAACTATCCCGTTAAAAAAAGAAATTAATCACAGAATCAGAATCTTCTCAAAAATATTTTAATTCTATTCAGTGTTGACACTAACATTTCAGGTGCCGATAAAGGGCCCCATCCAGAACTACGACCCGCACAACTACGATGACTTCTACGCGGATGAGTACGGCGGCTTCGGAGGCGGCGGGGGGCGCGGGGGACCGCGTGGCGGGGGCGGGGCGCGGCCGCCGGGTCGGGCCCCGCCCGGGCCCGCGCGAGGGCCCGGCGGGCCCCGCGGGCCCATGGCCAGGGGACCGCCGCCTGGACCCGCTGGAGGTCGGTCAACATTCATTATTACAAATCAGTAATTTTTACGATCATATTACATTTTAAGGCCGATGCAGATCCATGTAAACTCCATTTTTTCTTAATTGTCCTATTTTGTAAACAATCTTCACAGTACTTTTTGTCGAATTTTGTTGAAAATAAATCTTATATTAGTTCCAACCTAAACATTCTAAGGCACGAAACATAGCAAGCGCCCGGGGCGCGCGCCCAAGGCGCGAGCACGGCGCGCGCCCGGGACGCTTTGTTAAATTGTATGGATTAGTATGAAACGAAACATAGCAAGCGTCCGAGGTGCGGCCGGGAAAGAAACGCTCTTGCGCCCGAGACGCGTATGCAAGTTTGTACAGGATGCAATTTTACGAAACATAGGAAGCGACTGGGGCGCTCGTTTTGTTCGGTAACCATGTGTGATACTGAAAAATTCATATATGAAATAGAAAAAAAAGCCATTTTCAGGTCGCGGTAAATGCGCGCCCGGGCCGCGGCGCTCCGGGCGCTTGCTATGTTTCGTGCCCAAAAGTAAAACATTTATTAAACACGAAAGTAATTTCCTAAAAAGTTTATTTTAATTTATATTGTTGTAAATCATAAAAAGACATGGTAAACATGGTAAGATTGTTTAAATAATAAGACAATTATGAATAAATGGATTTTATGCATGCGCTTATCTTTTCACACGATGTACAGCCAAGAAGTGCAGTCAGAATCTACAAGGCATTATGATCATTAACGCTAAATAATAAGGTCTTCGAGGTATGACTGCACTTATGAAGCTTGATTGTATAGTCTACGCCTAAATATTAAATTGACCGCCTATCCTTACTTTCTTCAAAGGTTTAGCGATTGATGTTTGATTGATCAAAAAACATCTAGCCAAGTTGTAATAAAAAGTTTAATACCCCAAGTCATTAGTATAAGTTCTTACTCGGCCGGCAATCGAACCGAAAAGCTTGATCTTTCTATCCAATATTATCAAAAGATTAGGTTCTTGCCAAGATACAAATAGTGATTGCTTAGTTTAATAAAACTTGGTAGAACAGATAAAACAGAAGAATTCGTTCTATCAGTCTCGAAGAGATCTGTTGGAAATAGGTTCCTTACTTGACTGTCAGTACATATATAAAACCTAAAACATAACTCCTTTTTTGGGCTGCGTTTGTAGTATCTTTATTGTACTAAGGATACATAGTTAAAAGTAACATAATCAATAGTGGACTTATCCCATGAAGGGATCTTTTCCAGTCAACCAGCGATAGATTGAGAGGCTTTATGTAAACAAGATAATTATTTAAAAATAAAAAACACGGCTGACAACTTACATAGCATATGTCACTCGGAGGAATGCAAGGAATCTAACAATACCTCTCACATCAACATCTGTTAAGCAGTGGCGTGCAGTTCATAAAGACAAAAAGACACTGCCTTCCCTAAGATTTTTATTATTATCAATTTTTTTATTATTCTAAAATAAAATATTTTTATTTTATCACTACAACTCCATCTGTCGAATGTCGTTGACAATCAATACAATCCCGTGGCTTGCTGTTGCTGAGTAGCTGCTACACGCGACGCGTAATATGCGACCTATAACTATTGCATTTCGCGCGCTGCGCGCTATAGGCTCGCTCAGTGGGAAAGACACAAACTATTTACGTCTCAATGTTTGTTTGTGTGCCTCGTAGTTACACGAATACAGAATAGTGTGCAGCCATCTAAAGACGTGGCACACAATGACATAATATAGCACACATACGCACCGCTAAGGCAGTGTCTTTTTGCCGAGTGCCGAGTGACGTAACGAAGTTTGCCGAACCTCTCCCGAATATTGAATAAGTAACTTTTTTTAAAAGTAGCATTGTTTCATATAATCATCGCATGACTATTACCATCCCTTTTGGTCGTTTGTTTTCTATGATGAAATTTGAAATTTCACTGAACCGCGCCATTGTTTGTTTGATTGCGTGTCTGTTTTGGTTTGGGTAATTGCAGAAAAAAAAGATTTTAACGTTTTTAAGTGTAAAATATGGAAATGATTCGCTGTGAGAGTTGTTCAGGTGGTGTGTGTATAGAAAAATTAAAAACTGATGTGTTTACAAGATTATCTTTTGCTGAAAAAAGGCAAGTTGTAGAAAAAGGTCGTAGTACACCGAATTTGCAAATAATTCAAACAAAAGGTAAAGTAAATTGAATTGTTACAATGATGCTACTTTTAGAAAGAAATATAGATTCAGTAAAGTCTTTGCCGCCAAAATAGTGGACTTGTGAAAAATGATCTTTGAACAACTTTTTGAATACCACGTAGATTTGTACCTACCGAAAATAAATAAACACGCGTGTGATACTGACAAGATAATGACCACTAAAAACGTTCCGTTTCTTGCGTTAGGGCTCGTGCAGCGTGCCGTTCATTTTGACCCAAGAACTATATTACATATTTCATAATACATACGAAAAATATAACCCTCCTTCAGACGTAGTCGGGTAAAAAAAAATCTGCCTACCCTGTCTAAAAACTTTGTGCACGCCACTGCTGTTAAGCCGTTTAGGACTTATGGTGGAATAAAGTAACTTACATACATACATACATGAACCCTGAAAACATAACACTCCTTTTCTAGTCAGTCGTGTAAAAAACATTGCAAATGTTTCAGGTCCGCGCGGTTTTGGCGGCAACGACTTCGGCGGGCCGCCCCCGCGCGGCAACTTTGGCGGGGGCGCCCCGCGCGGCAACTTCGGTGGCGGGGGAGGGGGCGGCTTCGGGGGCAACTTTGGGGGCGGCGGCGGCTTCAACAGCAATGGCGGCCAGGAGACCTCCACGCAAGTCACCATTCCGAAAGACGTTAGTATTGTCATTTATTTATTAGTATTCTCATTTATTAATTTTATTTATTAGTGAGCGTTTCATCAAGGCCGATGCAGACCGAAAGTGCAGTATCTTTTCGATGTACAGTCACGAGCATTAATATGTAAACTACGTTTTTTCAAACTTGTCCTATTATGTTAACGATCATCACAGTTCTTTTTGTTAAATTCTGTTGAAAACAAATCAAATATTAGTTCAAACCTAAACATTCTATAGTAATACACCACGTAAGTAATTTTCTAAAATTATATTGTAGTAAAATCATAAAAAGACATGGCAAGATTGTTTACATAATAGGACAAGTAGGGAAAAAACGGAGTTTAAACACATTGACCAACACACTCATGTAACACGTCGGATAAGGTCTAAAATTGTTTACATATCAATGCTCGCGACTACGTTGCGTGTACATCAAAAAGACACTACATGGCACAAACAGTAGTGCGCAAGCAATGTTCATGGAAAAGTCACGCGCATGCATACGCCACGCATTCGGTTTACATCGGCCTTTATAGTTCTTCTGGCGTCATGTTGGCAGTAAAAATTGTAATATTATACACTAGTTATTCCTGTCTTGGCTTAGGATGTTCATGCCTTTTACGACAATCATGGCTATGAAAAGTTCATAGAGTCCGCATGAATAATATAATAAGTTTTACTGCCAAAATGACGCCGGAGTATCTAATAGATAAAATACATTTTACTTTGCTTACTGGTAATACACTAATTTTATTGGAAATTCGTGCTGTCCTAATTCGGCCATTTTTTTAATTTAATGGATTATCATTTGGAAATAGCCGAATTGGTATATCTCTCAGAGTTTAACAACAAACATAGCTATTCTTTTATGTATACGATTACAATTTGTGTTATGTTTTTATAATCATTATAAAACAGGTTATTTTTTAAGGATATAATCAACCGTTTTTAGTTATTTATGCAACTATCGCACAAGTGTTTTATACATAATTATGTACTGTTCCATGCAGAGCCGGCTTTAGCACTACCAGCGCCCTGGGCGAGATTCCTATGGCGCCCCCTAAATACTATTCAAACCCATACGAAAAAAGGCAAAGGGTAAAAAATATACTAAAAATTTCGTGCCTCAGACGACTATCGAGCACATTAAGAGTTTTAAGTTTTTTTTATATATTTTATTTAAGATTTATAAGAATGAAGTACCTGTAATACAAGTTTTTATTACTTAGCACTGGACTAACGAGAGCTATAAGGTGCAAAAAGAATTATTCGAGAAAGTCAAAAACGAAAAAAGTGCGAAATGACAAAAAAACAATTTTTTCCGAATGTTTTGATTTTGGCGTTCGATATTTTTAAGGGTTTTTCCTGTAGCCTAACCTTTTTGAAAAGAGTCAAAGTGTCAGAACTTCGATACGCGTGTGGAAATTTTGCAATTTGTTTGTTCACATTCACAGGTGTAATGTCGAGGATATAAAGTAGTTGAGCTTTGCCTAGAATGCTTTGGTGTCTGTGTATTTTGTGTTCTCCTCTAGAGGTCGCATTTCACAACCGATACCAGCGAAATTTTGAGAGCAGGTCCAATAAACATATAAAAATCGATAGTTGAGGATTTTTTTTAAATTATTTTTGAAAATGGCGGAGTTGGCACAAAGGGCCTAAGCGTAAGCGCTTTTGGATTTCTAACTAATATTATAAATGCAAAAGTGAATTTGTTGGTTTGTTTATTTGTTTGTTGCCTCTTCACGCTTTATTAGTGATGTACCCATCCGAAATTTTCGAGAATTTTTGGAAACGGTCAGGAAACGTTCTCGGAAATATTCCCTAAAACGAAAATTGTTGGAAAAGTACCTGAAATATTAAAGAAGGGGATTTTATTTTTGCAGCTGTCTTTAAAATAAGAAGATTGACAATCACTAAAATTTTCACGAAAATCGGATGATGGGAAATGCATATTTTCCATATTCTGGGAAATTTTCCTAAGAAATTTCCGAGAAATTCCCAAGAAATTTCTTGAGAATTTCATTCCCGAGAAAAATTTATAAAAAATTTTAGAGAAATTTCCAAGAAATTTTTTGAGAATTTCATTCCCCCGGAAATTTTCCAAGAAATTTCAGGAATTTTTTAGAGAAAAATATTTTAGTACTAGCTGTTGCCCGCGGTTCCATTCGCGTCAAACAGTCTTATGTTTTGACAGACAGACTTTGGCAAAAAATTGGGAGAAAACTTTGCCGAAAATTTCTGGAAAGTTTCGGAAATTTTCCATGAAAGAAATTTTCGGAAACCGAGAAATTCTCGGCGGCACATCGCTACGCTTTATCTACTGAACCAATCTTCCATCTTTCGCATACACATAGTTGGAAGTACTGAGAACTCCCAAAGGGTACTTATCATCCCGGGAAAAAGCACGCGAGCGAGCCGCGGGCAAAAAAGCTAGCGTGTAATAAATAAAGAGAGCCTGCGGCGGCCCTTATGACGACCCTTTGAGGCGCCTCTTTTGGACGACCCTTTGAGACGCCTCTCCTTCTTCTCGCCCCTCACCGACAACAAGAGGCGCCTGCTCACTGGACAACAGGGGGCGCCTGTGGCGCCCCTCGCCGGACGACGAGGGGCGCCTGCGGCGCCCCTTGACGTCCGGCGCCCTGGGCCGTCGCCCAAACGCGCCCCCCCCTAAAGCCGCTACTGGTTCCATGCAAGACTTTATCTACACCCTATGATATAAATCCTCTAGAAAAGTTTCTGAAACCATAGGGTGAGTGTTGTAGAATCCGTTTCATCTATAAATTTCTCTGAAATAATGGTAGTAAAACGTTTTATATTATTAATCATTACCAGGATTAATAGCTAATTTTTAAAGCCAGGATTGTCGTAAAAGGCAACTATATGAAGAAGTCAAAACTTGAACAAAGCCGCAGAAACAGCTAGTTTTTCTTTCAATATTCTGCCTAAGATCTACGCGATCTCGCGCGATACAAGTCGCGGGCACGCTGCACTGCGCCATTTAGTTACATACTGTCAATCGAGTTGCCGCGAGTCGGAGCAATCGAAGACGCGCGATATCGCCGGCACGCTGCAAGAGCCCTTAGGAACATCGAGATATTCTTTTGATAGTGAAACGCGCTTGCGTGACAATGTTTGTTAGATATGTTTATTCAGTTTTAGTAGTGTCTAGTTCATAAGATGAAAGAGCTTCCGAAGTTTTGTTATCCACAGTTCAACTTTAAACCTTCTCTCTATGCTATAGTTATCTCTCTGAAACCACATCATCATTACCATCAACTGTTTCTATTACGGTGCAAAAAGACGACTCGGATTGCATTACGTCTGGAATTTTTAAGGGGTATTAAATTGTAGTATACCATTTCCAGCTGGCGGGCGCCATAATCGGCAAAGCGGGGTCTCGAATTCGCAAGATCCGGCTAGAATCAGGCGCCGACATCGAGATAGCGGCGCCGCTGGCCGGCTCCAGCGACCGCATCATCACCATCACCGGCACCCCCGCGCGCATACAGAAGGCGCAGTACCTGCTGCAGCAGAGGTACGTACCAACACTCTTCATCATCATCGAGATCGCGGCCGGCTCCAGCGACCGCATCATCACCATCACCGGCACCCCCGCGCGCATACAGAAGGCGCAGTACCTGCTGCAGCAGAGGTACGTACCAACACTCTTCATCATCATCGAGATCGCGGCCGGCTCCAGCGACCGCATCATCACCATCACCGGCACCCCCGCGCGCATACAGAAGGCGCAGTACCTGCTGCAGCAGAGGTACGTACCAACACTCTTCATCATCATCGAGATCGCGGCCGGCTCCAGCGACCGCATCATCACCATCACCGGCACCCCCGCGCGCATACAGAAGGCGCAGTACCTGCTGCAGCAGAGGTACGTACCAACACTCTTCATCATCATCGAGATCGCGGCCGGCTCCAGCGACCGCATCATCACCATCACCGGCACCCCCGCGCGCATACAGAAGGCGCAGTACCTGCTGCAGCAGAGGTACGTACCAACACTCTTCATCATCATCGAGATCGCGGCCGGCTCCAGCGACCGCATCATCACCATCACCGGCACCCCCGCGCGCATACAGAAGGCGCAGTACCTGCTGCAGCAGAGGTACGTACCAACACTCTTCATCATCATCGAGATCGCGGCCGGCTCCAGCGACCGTATCATCACCATCACCGGCACCCTCGCGCGCATACAGAAGGCGCAGTACCTGCTGCAGCAGAGGTACGTACCAACACTTCATCATCATCGAGATCGCGGCCGGCTCCAGCGACCGCATCATCACCATCACCGGCACCCCGGCCATCATCATTACCTTACTTCTGTTGGCCTTAAACCTAGTCCTGTCAGCCGCGTCTGTCCACTATCAACAATCAAGAAACTCCAACGCGTATTCAGAAGGCTCACTATCTGCTACAGCGGAGGTACATAATGTAATAAGAACATCTAACTTACCTATTACCTTGCCCTATTGTCTAGCGTGATAGGATATATCTTGTGATTTCGATGCAATCATAAGATACATCCTACTATTATGTTTTTATTACGGGTACTCGCGTTGTTAGTCGCATTGCAGCGCCCGTCAGGGTCTTTAATTGTCACTATTTATGAGCAAAGACCTGTACCATACATTAAGGAAGCAATAGACGATTTTATTTGATGTCGGAAATGCCGACTAGTTTCGACTTCTACGGAAGTCATTTTTAAGGCGAGTTCATAAAATCATAATGTCTATTTCTCACATTATTTTTAATCAAATTATACCCTACTACATTATTTCAGTTTGATTTTCCGATTAAAAATTTATTTTTGAGCCACGCAAAGAAACAGATATGATTTGGGATGACGAATTATAGCCATCATGCTGAGATTGATTTTAGCGATAATATAGAAATCTGTATGAACCATTGTTCGTTTCTCGGCGTGGCTCAGAAACTATAAAATGTTACAAGCTGACGCATGCATTCGGAATGCAGTTGACGTAAGTGTAAACCAGCTGTAACAATCGTATGCAATTTCGCGCTAACGTCAGAAGGAAAAAACTGATAATGCTGACGATAACGCGCACATGTGTTTTTGTGTACCTGTTGCTAAATACTGTGGCAAAATCGGAAGTAAATTCTACGATCATAATCAATTTTAGATCGAAATTCGATCTGGAATTTTGTAAAGCATTCGTATATCAAAGATATTTATTTTTTTGTGTATATGTACATTAACACCGGTGTAAGGCCATTGTCCGTTGTCACCATTACTAACACACATTGTTTTGCGCTAGAATGTTTGAAGAGTTCCCTGAGTTGGCCCCAAACAAAACTAAGGTTTAATGCAATGCTAGTTGATCGTTTCACTGGCCCCATTGCGACGACAAGGTAAAACACGACGTTTGTAGCTATCGAGTGTTACTATCATTATTTGGTCTTATTATCTTAGAATGGTCATAAAGTTCATTTACTTATCTCTATACAGGGTTATTTGTAATAAACGCAAAACCTTCCTAGGGGTGAAAGTACTTATAAATATGAACATCTTTTTGTATGGGACCGACTCTGAAATCTCAAAAAAAAATCAGCTGTTCCATACATTTTGGGCGAATAGGTATTGCAAATTGTATGGAACAGCTGATTTTTTTTTTGAGATTTCAGAGTCGGTCCCATACAAAAAGATGTTCATATTTATAAGTACTTTCACCCCTAGGAAGGTTTTGCGTTTATTACAAATAACCCTGTATAAAATTCACTACTGTTCATGAATTATTTAATTATATTTGTTGTAATTTTATGGGTCCATCCATCGGGATTATCTGTAGATTAGGTACCATAGTAAATAATAATATAATAATAGTAGATAATAATATATACTAATATAACTTTTCCCATTTTAATATTAGTTGTAACAATCTATTCTATATTTTATAAGTTGGGTGAACTCTTTCTTTTGTCACAAGTCATGAATTAACTCTCACCGTTTATCGACGACGAGAGTAAAATTGAATGGTAACCGAATGAAAATTTAAAAACAAAAAATAATTACTTTTCTTGACTAGTTTATGGTTGATTTTTTGAGCAGTGTGCTTCGCATACTTTTGCAGTCAGGTGGAATACAATTTATCTTACTTTCTCATACAAATTTGATCGAAATGTAATGTTGTTTTACTATACATTTATTTTGGAAGTAATTTTCAAAGTATTCCATGTACTGAGCATGAACACTTTAAAATATCACCCTATATATTTATAGTTTGTATATTTGTATATAATTCAAATCTTGTAGTTACTGACAAAAGAAAAAGCAAAATATATGTTTGTTGAAATGGAAATATTTTGTGAATAACAATATTTCTAGGTCCATCAACTAACGGGCGTCGGTCGCGGCGCGTTGTATGGAAGACTAGTGATTTTGTTGTTTTGATTGACTAGTAACAAGGAATCACTAATCTGCCTACAAAGCGTTCGCACTCACTTCAGATCAAGACTTCCTCACGCTGCTGTCCTGTCTCATCATATTTACTAACTTGTAACTTTTTCAATTTATTTTATTTAACAAGACTTAAGTACAGAGAGATATTAACATTGTTTTTCTTTTCACAGTGTGCACGAGAGTAACCCACACCTCGGTCGCGGAAACTACTGACTCCAGACGCGCGACGCGGGATTTTAACCGTTATAACTATTACACATAAAGCTTTACATTACCACCTCATTTTAATAAATTGTACAATATGTAATACGAGGCTTTAGTATTGCCACATAGGCCATGAAGAGTTGACAGTAATTGATTTATATTATGTTAATAAAATATCATGTCTTTGCTGATAGTTTGAAATGGATCTGTCATTTACTCTCGCGCCTTATTTTGTATTCAGATTGGGTGTTTGGTAACGTTTAAGGTTGCATTTATCATAATGAAATAAGACGTATTTAACAGAAATTGTGTCAATAAATTTACTCACAATTTGTTACATCGATGTATTTTTAAGTGAATAGATGATAGAAGAATAAATAGTTTATTTTGCGAATTTTGTTTTTTATTATTTAGAAATTAAATAGACCCAAAAGTTGAATTTGAGTTGGAAAGCTTGAATACGATATTAGAAAATTATAGAGGAGAAACTAAAATACGCACAGTAAAATGACATAAGTGGTCAAATCTTATGAAGATGTAAAACTTATTAGTAAAGGCCCTTAACGTGAAATACGGTCCCATCCGGAAGGAAGTATGAAACTTTGCATGAATATATCTTTCATATATCTAGTTTTATATTGATATAGAAACACTTCGAGAAATTATGTCCCAAATCGTGGTTTTTCAAATTTTTTATGTCCTTAACGTGAAATACGGTCCCATCCGGAAAAAAGCATGAATGTAGCTTTCATATATCTATTTTCAAAATGAATTTTATGTCCCAAATCGTGGTTTTTCAATTTTTTTATGAAAACGGTAATACGCAAAAACTGTCAAAGACCAATATGTTCTTCATAAAGTACTCTATAATATTGCCATTGGATGTATGTTGATAGGACTTATAGTTTACAAAATATGCCCATATTACTAGGACGAATTTTTAATTCGAACTTTTTCTATTATTGCACGGTCATGGTAGAATTTCATATTTAATATTATGGATAGCTTTCGACTTTGATATATATTGTAGTGGTCCCAGACTTCGTGTCGGCATATGTTACCTTCGAGCAACAAGGACTTCCGCGCGCGGTCCGTAAGGAGTCCGTGTTGCTCTATGTATGTTACCAATCAACAACAAAATACCTCTTCCAATTAGGGGGAGGGGGAAGAGTACACCCCGCGCGCTACAAGCGAAGAACTGAAGAACCTGCCTATTCTGTTAAAATATATCGTGTCTGGTATCATTGTTCTATAACTCAAGCACCAGGAATTCATCTTTGATGATAACTTGGCATCATTTCATACATAAATATCGATATTTTTGCTCAAAAGTTAAAAAATAATTCTTAATTTAATTGTCTGTTCAAAGCACATTCAAAGCGCTTAAAGATTTTATAACATGGGTAAATCTGAGTAAAATAGTAAGCATGTATATTCTAGTTTAAAATATATAGATTTCATTTCTCATTTGTTCCATGGAGAGGATGGATATATTTTATTGTGCTTTGAGTAAATTCACAAGGGTGGCGTTATTAGTCACATGTTATGTAAATAATAATCCTATCCTAACTAATATTATAAATGCGAAAGTGAGTTTGTTTGTTACCTCTTCACGCTTTATCTACTGAACCAATCTTCCTAAAATTTCGCATACACATAGCTGGAAGTACGGAGGACATAGGGTACCTTTTATCCCGGAAAAAAACACTGTTCCCGTGGGAAATTCACGCGGGCGAAAGCTTGTAATTAATAATTCGTTTTTAAGACTTCACTATCTCATAAGGCTTCCTGTAATGATAGTTGTAAGTGGTATGTAATAATAAATAAATATATTTTAGATAACATTTTAGATTTTTACTAGTTTAAAACAAATATTTAAAGAAACTTATCATCAAAATTGAAACTGTTTTGAAGGACTTTCTAAAAATATCGATATTTTTCTATGAAATGCTGCCAAGTTATTATCAAAAACGAATTCCTGGTGCTTGTTTTATACAAAAACGATACCAGACACGATATAATGTTTCAACCGAATAGGCAGTTCTTCGCTTGTAGCGCGCGGGGTATACTCTTCCACCTCCCCCTAATTGGAAGAGGTATTTTGTTGGTGATGGTAACATATGTCTACCTACACGAAGTCTGGGACCACTACAATGTATGTCAGAAGTCGAATGCTATCCATGATAACAAATACGAAATTCCACCATGACCGTGCAATAACAGAAAAGTTGGAATTTTTAAAAAAATCGTCCTAGTAACATGGGCATATTTTGTAAACTATAAGTCCAATCAACATACATCCAATGGCAATATTATAGAGAATTTTATGAAGAACATATTGGTCTTTGACAGTTTTTGCGTAGCTTTTACCGTTTTCATAAAAAAATTGAAAAACCACAATTTGGGAGATAAAAGGGGGGGCAACATTCATTTCTCGAAGTGTTTCTATATTAGTATAAAAATAGATATATGAAAGCTACATTCATGCCAAGTTTCATGCTTTCTTCCTGATGGGACTATAAAATATTTTTTTGTTAGGACAAGGAGCTGTACTATATAGGTACAGATGTCTTAAAAACCCCTGAGCCTGAGCCAAAATCTTTGGAGATTTTGGAAGTAAACCCTGTCCTGTCTTAACCTTTTTAAAATGAGATATTGTCATTTGTATTAAGGGCATCCAAATCAAACAAAAAGTTACAAAGATGACGAAATTTATATTAAAATTAGATATTAGATATACATATTTACTTTTCAAATAACACCAGCCTTTAAAGCTCTATTCTTAGATTACTATACTTGGTTAGTTTTAGCTACAGTATTGATAGAGGAAGTTTCAATCATTTTAGAACTGTTGAAGGCACGGAGTTTAAATAACTCATGAGGTTTGTCTAAAATAAAAAATACATAAACAAGGGGTATTAGAACTCCCAAAACCAGAACACAGCTTAGCAAATGGTACCACTTCAGTCCAAAATCAGCACCCTGTGAGGTCAACTGCTTCACAACAACCGTCTCAACAGTATCTTTACTTTTATTTCCAGGCAAAAGCTGAGTGTCTTCTGATATAGGCTCCACGATTTCATTATCAGTGAATGGGATTGTTGATGGTGCTAACTTACTATTTAAAACAATTTTGTTATAATCAACTTCACAATCATCACCTAAACTATCATTTCCTTGTACATTGTTGTGGGCCCCTCTGTTGTGTAAGTTTGGATGCAAATCATAAAAAAGTGAGTTGTTTGGCATCTCTTTAGAAGTAGAAGGCACAGGATTCATGATTTTTGTTGGCATTATTTCTGTTAAAATGGAGTATGGTGTAACTGGTATCTTGATTGTCCGTCTAGCAAATATCTCATTGTCCTTATGTATGTGATTTACCCTCTTCAATTCTGAAATCTGAATAGGATAGATTTTCATTAATACTTTTAAAAATATACACATGCTTAACAAGTTACCTACCTAATAGGCCCAAGATAATATTAAGATGTATATTGCTTATGAAATATTTATTGACCAAGATTTAAGAAATTATTTTTCATTACAACTAATTTGCTGTAAATTTCTGCTGCAAATCAGAGATGGGCAAATTTTTATTTGAATAATCATCCGAAAAAATCCAATTCATCCGTGGAAAAATTGGAAAAATCCGTGTATCATCCATCATTTGAATAACGAATAAATTACGTCATCATTTTCATACTATCGTTTTAGGTATGTAAGGCTTGCTTGTTTTTGATGTAAAACATCTGTCCTCTCGCTTCGGACAATCTGTGGGAGTGGATATCGTAGTGTCAAACTTTACACTTAGGGGAAGCGGGCACCTTTTGATTAGACCAAAACGGTCACTTAAATGTCAGATGTTTTTAATGAACCTGGGACTTGGCTGCAAGTCCCAGGTTCATGTAAAACATCTGAGGGCAGGCAGTCAGGCGGGCGCCCTACCACTCAGCCAACTACATGGACTGGACCAAATGGACTGATTGGGCTGGACTGAATGGGCCGAATGGATTAGACTGAATCGTGAGCCACAAAAAGATTATTACCTAGATCGCAACCGAATGGACCGATTGGGCTGGACTGAATGGGCCGAATGGACTGGACTGAATCGTGAGCCACAAAAAGAGGATTAGGAACATATTTCAGGTCCCAAAAAGATTATCAGATCGCAATCCATAAATCATTATGTATAACATAATAATAAGCTCTCTCTCTCTCAGCCGAAAGACGTCCACTGCTGGACAAAGGCCTCCCCCAAGGATTTCCATAACGACCGGTCCTGCGCTGCCCGCATCCATGCGCATCCCGCGACCTTCACCAGGTCGTCGGTCCACCGAGTGGGAGGCCTGCCAACACTACGTTTTCCGGTTCGTGGTCGCCACTCGAGAACTTTTCTGCCCCAACGGCTATCTGTATAATAAGCTCAGGGAGGGTTAGATATCAGATATTTTACATCAGAATATATGAAGAATGTTAGTACACATCAAAATAAGCAAGTCCAAATTTAGTCGAAACGGCGGCATCGGTTCCCAAAGTTCAAATTTGACACTATGAAAACATTCCTACAGATTGTCAGAAGCGAGAGGACTGATGTTTTACATCAAAAACGGCCAAGCCTTACATACCTAAAAAGATTGTATGAAAATGATGACGTAATTTATTTGTTATTCTAATGACGGATAATATCACTGATAATTTATTCGTGGCCAATTCATCCACGGATAATTTATTCATGAATAAATCATCCGCAGATGAATTTCCACGGATAAAATTTTATTCGGATGATTATTCAAATAAAATGCCCATCTCTGCTGCAAATGTATAGGTATCATTCTGCTACCCATTTGTACTGTAGTCCATGGTAGAGGAATATATTGGATGTCGACTGATTGGTTTATCAACACAAAGATGGAACTGCTGAACGTAGAAACCTAGAATTTCGCAGAGATCTTTGTGTATCATAGTGACAACTAAAAAAGGAATTTTGGAAATTGCTCTTTTAGGGGTTCCATGAAATGGGTAAAAAACGAAATTATATGGGTGAAGCGGGCAAAAGCTAGTCAATAATAAAATATTCTCATACATATCTCACTTTGGCTTATGTATGTAAACTTCCTTTATTTTGTACAAAGAAGAATTATAGATTACTGATATGGCTTACTAGCAAGAAAATTTAAGAATAATCTTATTAAAATACTTACAGATGTATGAAATCGTAGAGCGATAGCTTGTAAAGTATCGTCTTCAAGTACTTGCGCTTCAATAAAATGTTCGGGTGGTTTCATCCTATGTAGCTGTATCTGGGTTTGGTTTGTCAAGTCTTGATTATGATTGGGACCCATGTTATATACGACCAAATCATCTCCGCTGTGCATTATTCGCGTCCTGTAGCAACAAAATATAATAATAATAGAAAGTAGGAAAAAATATTAACACGTAAACAACAAAGGATACTACGATTCGGGTCTTGTTCAAAACTACTCTTACCTTTGTTTCATTTTTCAGGTAAAAGATTTAAATTGATTGATTCTAGCATGTCCCAATGTAAAATTTACAATATATCTGTACTTTATTTAAATATAAAACGATTTTACTATAGTAAAAAATTATAAAACACAGCTGTTAACTTTTTATGGCTTGCTTACAAAAATTGGTTTTGTTTGTTTGAAGTTGAAGGTTCGAGTGAAATGTTGACTGGCTGACACATCATTTGTTTGACTGACAGTGACAGCGACTGTCGTGTCGCTGTCATCCACCGTGTTTACCAACCATTCCGTTTAAGCATAGACTTAGTAAAAAAGAATAAACCCGGCATTACAAACTACATGGTATATATGTCGTGGGCCGATCGATATATTGGCCAGATCACGATGTGGCTGGACGCTTCTTGAAACGCCGGCACTTCGTGATTTGGCCGGCTATATCAAGATGTGCCTAATCAAAAGTTGGGCAGATCGACGAGAATAACATTTTTGTCGATATTCCCAGCTCAGCACTGGGCGGATCGTGAAGTAGTTGCATTTCGCGCTTAAGGTGTTAGCGTCTTGTTTGTTTATTCGCGCTTTTGGTGAAGATAATACCAAATAATAAAAAGTAGAGTGACCATGCAGCGGGATTCTTCAGACTACTATTGGAGTTCAAAATACGACGCTATGGAAACTTCAGACAAAGATTTCTTAATATTCAAAAAGAAAACTGCTGATGCACTGTTCGCATCGGTCGCATAAGAAGAATATTTTGATATTTTAACTGAAGTCTATAAGACTGTTGGGCAGAGAAAAATTGATCTAAATATTTAAGACAAATTGCACATACCTACCAAAAAAGAACTTTTATTCCCCATAAACCTTGGACACAAACGATATTCCCTAGTATGGCTGGGCAAATCGTCAAACGATCGTCGAACGATATGGCCGGTGTAGAATGGCCAGATCATGAAGTGCCGGCGTATCTCGATTTGCCTGGGCATATCACGATCTGGCCAATACAACGATCGGGCGACGACATATACAAACAGTAGTTAGGCGGCCGGTCGGTCGCCATGTTTTGTCACTATTATTAGTATGCGCAGGTAGGCCGCCATCTTTGTTCCAAAGCCTTTGTCGGCGCCGGATTTATGTATGCACGATTTTTTGTAGATATGTCATGTTCATGTCTATTATTTTTCCTTCGTCTGAGGTTTTTAGTGCGAATGAGAAGGTGGAATTGGCTCTAATGGCGCGTGTACACACTCGACGAGGGAGCGCGAGCCATGGCGAGGATAAGAATGTACATGATACATTCGCCTATCCTCGCCTTCCCTCGCCTAGCCTCGCGCGCCCTCGTCCTCGTGTCGGCTTTTTGTCGCGAGTCAAAGGGCCTCGCCTTCCCTCGCGAGGGGAGACGAGTGCATCCCTGTACACTCGTGCTTCGTTCATTCTACCTCAAGACGTCATGGCGTTAAGTCGTGCGTAAAGTCTACTTATAACGCCCCGTAAAGTCAATTCATGTCAATATGTGGAACCAAGAACCCACCTTGTTTGTGTTGGGTATGGTAGGATATTATGAGCTACGCCTGAGAAGGGAGCTTAGTATGGTGGCATATATATTTAAATTAATTCGCGGTTAAATTACGGTTATTTGATCGCAGATAGGATATCTTCCAGTGTACTCAGTGTGAATTTACAAAGGTTGCCATTAATCTAATAAGTTATGTTGTAAATAACTGATTACCTACATATGCTTTTCTATTGTATTGGGTAAACTTCTGTAAAAATACAATAAAAATATAAATAGAATAAGTTTGGAGAAATAAATAAAAGAAAAAGAATTGAATTTTCTTGAAGTTTATCAAAGCGAGCCCATTTTATGGGAGCCACCCACCATTTCCGTTTATGCCATTTCTATTTCTATTTAATCTTTTTCGTGTGATAAATGTGCACATAATTATAAGAGCTCATAGCGCTACAGCTGCCGTAACTTGGAGCGCGTCCATCTCCTCGCCGCCGCTCGTCGTAACTGAATTAATCAAGAATGTACAGGGTCGCATTCGTGTAGCGCTCCTCGTGCGAGAGGTTCGTGCGAGGGATAGCGAGGACCCTCGCGCAAGTGTGTACAGGCGCCATAAAAAAGAGCGCGTTTCATCTCATTGTAGGTACCAATACTGAATAAATAAACTCTTAAATAATATTTGGTACCTACGGTACTAGCGTCATGTTGGCAGTAAATAATAAATTAGAATATCTTAGAATAATATAATAGGTTCCTGCGGCTTGTTATGATCAGTAGATACATAGTATCCTTTTATATAGTTTGTGGTTATGATGCTCCCACACTGGCAGTTATAAAACATCTAATATAACATCTGTTGTCTTTGTTACACTTATGTTACAGGTTAATGAAAAAAGAGACAGCAAATGTTATGTAACATTTTATAACTGCCAGTGTGGGAGCACCATTAAATTACCTACTCAAGATCGCGCCCTTACATATAAATCCCATTGTCTGAATACAAAAGGCATGGTGTCAGCCATGCAGGAATAACGTCCTTCGTAGGTTGACCACAATATCCTGGGGACTCCCCAACAGCTCCCTAGGGGGAAGCTGCTGGATGTTATGTGTGCAATACCGGCCTATCTCTGTGCTTTTCCGCGGAGGAATAGCGTGTTCAATTTGGTTGGCATCGATCTACATACCTACTCAAAAGAAGTTGATGTTGCTTTGAACGAGACTAGCAGATTAATTTACTGGCAGCCTAAAACCGACACCTGTGGACAAATTATATCCCCTTGCGGAATAGACCCGCCCACCTTAAGTGCGCATAGAGCCTAATAAATAGCATGTCTGTAAAAATTTAAACAGGAATGCGAAGGGCGCCATCACCTATTTGATTACTCCCCAAGAGACAGGACCAGGGTTAAAAGTAAAAAAAAAAACATTGGCTCCACGTTTTCACTCACCAGCGGATTTAAATTGCCAACACCGTGAGTGAAGCAAAATTGAAACTGTAGAGAGATGATTTGCACCACCAGGAGAATTCGTTGTTCCCTGCGAGGCCCTTCCTCCCTATTACTTTCCCTCTATAAATCTTCGTGGCCCACCTGTAAGGCCATCAACAGGCTAAGGAGCAGCTTGGTGCGATGGGGTATCGCAGGAATACTATGTGGCAGTGTGGAGAACCGCTTTAGTTAGACAATGCCACACCTGTACCCCGAGCACGAAACTTTCTCGTTATAGTATCGTAATCGTATTTGCTTACTATTCGATCTTTTACAAGGCATTTAGCTTTTGTGTCTTCGGGAATACCATCTCGGTGCTCCTACGACGAGCGTCTTGCATTCTTTGGCCTCAACAGCTTGGCACAGCGTCGGCGCATGATGGATCTACTGTTTTTCCAAAATATAGTACAGGGTGTATCTATGTGTCCATCATTACTGGATCGAGTTAAAATAAATGTTCCTATTTTGAACAGTCGGCGGCCCTACAGGAAGGAATATTTCGATTCTCCTTTATGTAGGACAATGTTGGGTAAGAATGCTCCGATTTCTAGATTTATATCTACTTTTAATAGCTTTCATAGAATGTTTGATTTAGATATATTTAATGATAGTCCTATAATGCTAAAGAAAAAAATTTTGAATGTCAATATTAATTAAACAATTCTTTTGTGCTTGTAATATTTTCTAAGTTAATTTCTATTTTTTAACTTAAATAATTTATAGTAATTTGAATAATACAATGTTGTGCATGTCTGTTATTAATGTAAACACTAGATTAAGTTTTTAATATGATTAATGTGAATGGTTGTGTTTATATTGTTGATGTGCCTAAATAAATAAAATAAAATAAAATAAAATAACGATTACTGTAGACTGGTCTAATTTAATATAAATCATAAATAATACAGGGTGTTTGGTAGTTCGATACAAAGCCTTAAAGCGAAGCTAGTATAGACTATTTAGAGTCATTTAAGAGAAAATTTTCTTAAGCAAAGTCTTGCCGATTTTTTTATGGATTTTTTTTTAAATTAAAAAAAATCCTTACAAAAAATCAACACTGCTTAAAAAAAAATTCTCTTAAATGACTCTTGGTCTATACTAGCTTCGCTTTAAGGATTTGTATTGAACTACCAAACACCCTGTATATATAAAATTCTTCCGTTACTGACGGATTGACTGGCAGACAACGTACAGCCAAAACTACTGGGCGTAGGAAGCTGACATTTGACATGTAGGTTGATTGGGGAGTGTAGGGGAGCTCTAAGAGAATTCCTGAAATTCGCACGGGAACAAAGTCCCGGGTCCATGCTAGTAAATAAATAAAGCAATTAGCAAAGTCGACACGAAGTAGAATTTGCGTTTGTTCTCAAGCACGCAAAGTTTACTGAACTTTTTATGAAATATATATGGGTAAGCACAGAGAGTAAAAAATTAAGAGTAGTTTTTTTCCGGAAATTCCGACGAGAGCAAATCCCCGGGCGCAACTAGTCCTAACTAATATTATAAATGAGAAAGTTGTTTGTTCATTTATTTATTTATAAATTTCGCATACAGTAGTTTTCATCCGGGGAAAAAGCACCGTTCCCGTGGGAAATTCACACGGGCGAAGCCGCGGGTACTTATATTAATTCTGTGCCGCGGGCACGACTGGTTAATAATAAGTACAAAAAAAAGTTTACTCATTTACTGCCACCTTGCATGACGCCAGAAGAACTTATGATGAAACGCACAGTTAAATTATCTTGATTTTCCCGCGGAGCCAAGGGCTTGCGCCCGCGGGAAATAGTTATCTTTCCTCATAACTGTGGCTACTTTTTTATTTAACCTATCTCGTCCCACTGCTGGGCAAAGGCCTCCCCCATTTCCTTCCAAAAATAGTACAAACAATTTTTAAATACGATCATAAGTTCTAGTAACCAGCCAGCACAAACAATATATATTATAGATTTACCTATCAACAGCCACATGGTATGGCGGCGCTAAACAAAATATGGGAGTTCGACTTTGCGAGGCGTCTTTCATTCCACTAGTAAGAAATAAAACGATGAAAAGAATTTGGTTCGCAATCATATGTTGACAACAATTACACCAATATTTATATCTTTCCGTACGCTGTTATATTAAATACTTAAGTATTCGTATATATTATATAGGTACGCGTCGCTTACGTTTTTTGCCCCCTCAAACGCGTGGTCCATGCGTCTCGGTGGTCCTGTGGTGGTAAGTTTTGACGCCGCCACATCAATGTTTTTGTCTCAAGAGCGTAAACACACAAATTATGTACTTACTTATATGAATCTTGCAAATAACACAGCCAGTCTGAACACAGTCAACCAACGCAAAGAAATTCCTTTTTTATTAAACATTTATTATTACCGATAAATATCGGGAGACATCTGTCACAAAATGATTGAAAATATTTATTTTTCTATTTTTGTATCCTCTTTTTATTAGAGGTCGGTATCGATAATGAATGACTATGGATTTAGTGGCTAAAGCATCACGGAACTCGTACGCGAAAGTCCGTGTTGCTCGAAGAGCGTGAGAGATGGCTTGTCGAGTAGCCACTGGCACGAGCGAGTTTCTACTATAATTTTGATGTAAAACATCAACTGGGATTAGGTAAAGATTTATTGGCGCGGCTTAGCAGTAATATTGAATCGAATGTCGTGACGCAAAAAAGTACGATGCGTTGAGGTCTGTTGTCCTACCCGTATAACGTCTAAACATGGAAGTAATAGGTAAGTACTTTGTACAACTTATTACTTCCATGCGTCTAAACCAGCGGTTCCCAAACTTATTTTGTCTACTGCCCACTTTGAGAATAAATATTTTTTTAGCGCCCCCATTTTTTCACCTTTTTAAAAACCACTATAACTTCAAATTAAATTAATTAATTATTGTGACCTTATCTCATTCGACGCTCAATCGTACTCAACAAGTCCGAACAAGTATTCATTGAACTAGCAAACTGATACAGGAATGCACAGTTCGGGTTATTTAACAAAAACTTGTTAAAACATGATAGATATCTACGAGTACTAATAATTATTAAAATGCGAAAGTGTGTCTGTTGCCTTTTTATTTGTTTGTTTGTGTCTACTTTCATTACGAAACGGAGCGACCGATTGACATGATTTTCATTTTTTCTATATTCAATAAAATAGGACAGATATATGAACTACGCGGAGAGAAATATAGAACTGAGTTTGAGCAATCTTTTAATTCATATTAGTTGATGTTCACAAGTTGTTGTTGAGAGTCGAGAGCTCTTGCAGTCGTTGTTTAAGAGGCCTCCTAGCTAAATAAAGCTCCTAGCAAAAAAAAAAAAAACATTTTCTTTCTGGGTCTCTTACCGCCCCCCTTGAGACCTGCAGCGCCCACAAGGGGGCGTTATCGCCCACTTTGGGAACCTCTGGTCTAAACCATCAATGACAGGCCTTCGGGACATCGAAAGAAAGTTTTTACATACGTTATAACTCGTGAGGTGGTCGCAACTTCAAAGGAAAAAACTGATCTGTGAAACGGAGTAGCGTTTTAATGGCCGACTATTTCCATCTCATTCGTACCTGCAGTTACTCGTATAAGTGCATCTCTATCGGTACCTCCGTTTTGACATTTGTCTCGGATATTTTTTTGTATGGGAGTCCCGCCCGTCTCTTATAACGTAGTGATTAAATTCTCTTTTAACTCGTGAGCTAGGCTGATCTAGGTAGTTTCTGTTATTACATATCTCAGATTTTTTAAATATAATATTTATACATACAGGCACATGAGTAGGAAGCGCGTGGCGCGCGCAGCCCTTCATACTTCTATGCATACAGGGAAAGAGAAAGCGATTATGTGTCAACTTCTAGGCCTTTCTGACATAAAATTAGCGGTGTTTGAAGAAAAACTTTAACTTTACACAATTAGGTATCAGTTTGATAATTAAATTAAACAACACATCATTTCAAATCATTTCGTTATAATTTTAATAATTCCGAGTATTTTACACAACAGTTACAGAACATAAATACCTTTGGTATTGCGCCGTAGAGGTGGTAATAATTGCACATAATTAATTTTCTAACTATTTTATGTACAAAAATTGTTTGATACAAAACCGACATTACGTCACTAGGTATATAGTATAGGTAGATAACAATAACTTGCGTGACTACATACGTTTATTACTTTGATTTATATAAAACGCTTAAGGTTTTATCTTTATTTCATTGAATGGAAACTGCATCAAGTTTCCGTATACAGGTGAATTCAAATTTGCTCTTCGGAATATAATCCATTTTTCGTTACCTAAATGTTTAAAAATGTACCTTATGTTTGGTAGAATAAAGTTTATTTTCAAATATTCATCTTGTATACATAACACCTACTCTTTCTTGCGTTACCACGAAGAAGGAAAGGAAGATCTACCACATTTACTTATAAAAAATTAATGTCAGTGATTTTATTGTAGTGTGGATACTTGGGTAGTAGAGTTACATTAGTTAACATTATTAATAGACATGATTATATTTAAACATTATTTACCTTTACAGCAAAATTAAACGTTCATTTATTATTAATCACTTTGACAAGATTAAAATTAGGTAATTCATAAGATTTCTAGAATAAAACAAAAATACAAACACAAAAATAAAATAAAAATATCACAGAAAAACACTGAATGAAATACCATTAACGGCATTAACACAGTTTGAATATTAAGCAGAATTTTTTTATAAATTAGATACAGTCAGCCAATGATTACCTACGTAATATAATATTACTACTATGATCTGATTCCGCCACTTTTAGTGATACAATAGTCTAGTTGCTGACCGCACTTGTTCCAAAAACCTGATTAGAACATGTAAAATATTGCGGCATGGTGGAAACATGTTTTAAGTGAGTAATAAAAGCGTAATCATGTCATTAAATTGACACTGTATCGGCTATTTCACAAGATCTGCAATCAAAATCTTTTTATAACCATGAATTGAGTCTACACCATAAAGCTAGTATTTTTACAAAACCCTATGATCTACATCATCTTAGTGATATTTTAAGTCCAATAAAAAGAGACGTATTCTCTTATCATTTTCTCAATTCGATGTTATTTCTTCAAGTCAAATTTATATCTTTTATTTCGGTTAACAATTTTGGGATTGTTGAGCTAAAAACTCGACGTATATTGAAACGAACTATAGACGATGTCGCACTCGGAGTTCCAATAGAAAATACATATATCGTTTGTAGGTCTCCTGCGAGCGCGGCATTCATAAACTTGTAAACGTCTTAAGATGATGTTGGAATTTATCGAGAACCAGAGATTCGTTAGATAAACAAAATATTAAATTCGTTAATTTTTTTTTTAAAGTTAATGTTTTAAAGAACGCATTATATTAAAAAGCTAAAAATTAAGAAATGCATTGTTAGAGAAATACGTAAATACATAAATCACTCAAATGGAAGATTTTTTATTACATTTTTAACGCAAAAGCAGAGGTTACGTAATTCTCAATTTTATATTTTTCGAAATAAGTTGGTACCGTATAGGTACTATAAGTACGTACAATTAAAATATAAAATGCACAAAGTCGAACTCTAGACGTGTTATATTTTTATTATATTGCTTAGATTGCCTACCAAGTATTCATGAACACTACTATAGAGGACATTTTAAATGGAATGTACGGTTTTTAAACTTGTGGAATAAAGATATAAAAAAATAAAAAAGCTGGTAAATTATACAATTATTTTGATACAATAAAGAGAGATTGATAAATCAGTCAGAAAATCAATTTGCAGTGAGAAATTTATGTTCAATCTATTAGTAATGTTCTTGAATGCAACTCATACAAGGGCAAGCCATGCGTATAGGTCGCGTCATATAAAAAGAACGCTGGAAGAGAGGGGGTGAAACTTGCGCATGGGTACGACAGACGAACCTGACGAACCAATCGCGTGCGCCGGACGAGACCCGCCCGCCCCGCGCTCACCGCATAGACCGATAAATCGCCTACTGCGCAGCAACAGTAAGATGAACGCTGGCCGTTCATCTTACATGACGCTTGGCAAAATTGACGCGCGAAATGTTAGCTCTTTCTCTCTCTGTACTGTTTAAATGCTATTCCTACTATTTCACTTAGTAGGAATGAATAAGATGGCAAATAGTGTGCGTCAATGCTTGACGGTTTATATCCATTCACGACGTCATTGATGGTTACAAATTCAGTATTTACATGGCAATATCAAAATTACCTCTCATAGCAAAATATTTACAATTTCAATTAAAAAAACAATAGGTACTACATAGTTTTGTGCCCAACCACTATAATTTATTGGTACAGTTTGTAACAAGAAAAGAGAAGTATTGCAATTTTTTTTTTTTTTACTAAAGTATATTTAAACAATGATAGGAATCGTTCTTACCTAACGTGTCAAACTATGTGCTAATACGCACTTAAAATACAAAAATAGTGAGTTCGAAATTGTGTTAATTTTCCCCTACGTCAAACCAATATGTTACATTACATTATGGTTTCAGTAATTGGCGAACAACTCGAACCAAAAGTGATGGAGTGGGGGTAAGTTTGCGCAAATGGACTAAAATTAACTTTAGAACTCAATATCAAAAAACGTCAACAACTACAGTCTTATTTATAAATATAACTTATTTACATATAAACATTTTAGTTATATATAAGATATATGTTTTGTCACACAATTGTCAATGTACATTGATAGAACGAGACAAAACATATTTTACTAAAATGTTCGTAAACTTTTTTTATAATTAAGACGGTTTATATCTGTATCATTTCATCTGCACAGTGTATTCCGTTACATATTCCGATACGATACTAAGCGCCCCTCGCACCCCGCTCATACCACCAAAATAGACCTTAAATTCGCTTCTACGCATTTTATGACTGGTTCAAGTTGTTTGCCGATAGCTATACAATGTTAGATCGTACGCAGCTCAAGACAAAAGATGGTTTTGGTTAGCTGCCAACATGGTTTAAATTATTGAATACACGTCATTTCAATATTTAATTCGGACGAAGTAAGGTGCGATATCTACTGTGCTATATTGCTTTCGTTATAGCAAACCCGTAGTACGTAAATGCCCGGAATACCCATTACTAATATTTTAAATTGATTTTGCAGTCAAACCATAAAATGGTTTTGCAGAAATTGTAAACACGTATTTTAAATTTGTATTTACTGAAATAAATAAACCTTAGTTCTTAATAAATGTAAATTAATGCGAAAAATCAAAAAATAAATCACAGTCACAAACTTCTTATCATTTTAGTATTATAAATGCGAAGTTCACTCGAAATAAAATTACTATTACTAAGAGAAATAAAATATTACGGTATAGATTCATGATTTACCAGAAGGATAATGTTTAACACATTTTTCTAGTGTCATCTGGGCATGTGTGTGCCAACAAAGTCCACACCAATACGACATGAAAGTACACTAAATTTGGAGTTGTTTTCACCTCTGATAAATGTTATTAACTAACAAATGAACGTAAAGCTAATACCACTGTCAATGCAGAGTGATATCAGGGGGGTTTAAATGGCCACACAATATGATCCATTTCTCATTTCTTGAATATTTAAAATAAACCTTAAGCACCTATATATTTAAGGTTCATTTTTAAATATTTAGAAAATGAGAAATTGATGATGTTCCGCCGTTTTAACCCACAAGTTCTACGTGATAAGGACGATTTTGACTAAAATAAATTCAGAGGTGAAACAACTCTGAAAGGGGTACATGATAATAATAGCAAAGATTAAATATCACATCACAGAAGCGTCAACAAAACTTCAAAATAGGACGTTGCTTATACATATCACAGGTTGCGTTTCAAGGCCTATACAAACTCGAACGCGATCCGTCCAAATTCATATATGTCTTAACATAATACTAGGGCGACAATGGTCAATGGGTATACAGCTTAACTTGAACTATAACTATACTAGATATTATATATCGTACGACTATGACTTATTCGAGAAACATTCGAAATATTAAGCCTCAAATACACTAGGCAACATTTGACACGCAACATTTCGTTCTTTCTCGCTCCGTTCAAGTTACATGAGTGAGAAACTCGATGTACTATTTCACTTTAGTCAGTAGAAATGAGTGAGATAGCATGATATGTTGCGCGTCAATTGTTGCTTAGTGTATTTGAGGCTTTAGACACAGATTGGAAAGGTCGAAACTCTATATTTATAAATGTTAAAATTATCTAAATATTTCGACTTATTTTTGGACTAGACGGTTAAGTTTGATTGGCAAAAGCGCATTTTTTAACATAAAAAGTAGTATTAGCTTTTAAAAATATAGAATTTCGACTGTTCTATGGAAGGGATCTAACAGATTCAGTATAAGAGATCCACGAATTATTCTAATTTAAACGTAGTGGCAAGACCGGTCGCTGTGTTCAGTCTGTAATGTCGCTTAAACGACCCATGCACTCATCGGTTACATACATCAATATCTTCTACATTACACTAATCATTTATTAGTGTTAAATCGATTATACTCCACATACATTTTGTCAATCGATCGATTTAGTTGTTCAGATGAGGACATGTGCAACAACGGTTCCAATAAAAAACCTAATTGTCTATTCTCGGTCATTAAAATTCTTAATTTAAAAACAAATAGGTCTGTATTTAAGGATAAAGCGAAGGGCTGTTCATTAAACAATTTCCGCTGGATGGCGTTGATAGCAACATTTTCCGTTTTATTTTTTTTGTTGCGTTGTTGCAGTACTTATAGGCAAACATTTTGAATTGGCGAGCGGTAAACATACTATTTTATTTATTTTATGGCCTACGATTATATTTCAGTCAACATAATGAAAAAAAAGCTTTAGAATAGAATCTGCCATGAATCTTCGTATCTCTACACTCACTCACACTACGACGAGAGCTTTCAAAATGACATTAAATATAGCGCAAAACATTGTTATAAATTTAAAAATACGCTACTAGATGGCACTTATTTCAAAAGAGTGTCTAACTACAATAATGCCAATCGGACTGGCTGGCAGCATAAGAAAAAAGAAAAAGAAATTTAAAAAATACAAAGAGCGAAAAATAACCTATAATTTCTTCTTGTCATTGTCATATTTTGTAAGAAAGCAAAAAAATATATTTATGAGAATTAATATAGGTACCTATGTAGTTCAAGTTCGTATCAATTGGACTCAGCAACGAAAAAGTCCTCCAGCGCGTTGCAATGTCTAGACTTTTGTTGCAAACTGTCAAAAAGCGCAAAGTTGAAATATTTGGGACACGTTTTGCGACACAACAGATATCAGCTGCTTCAACTAATGGGAAAAATAGAAGGCAAGAAATGTGTTGGAAGACGCAAAAAATCATGGCTGAGAAACATATGTGAGTGGACCAGAGTCACCACGGTTGAGGAGCTGTTTCGCTTAGCGACGAACAGAGAAGAGTTTGCGAATCTGACGGCCAACCTTCAGTAATGGAGAGGCACTAGTTCAGTAGTGCAAAATCATAATTAGTAATAAGAAACTGTAATTTAAATACCTATCTACCAATAGTTTCAGCAGTTTGGATTTCACCACCTCTTAGATTCCCAACACAAATCTAGCAATAGTTCGAACATCCATTTTCAAAAATCAATCAGCAAGCAGCACCGCAGACGTTATGGTCATAATGTTCTATTGAATTGTATGACTAGAATTATATTTTTTAAATAAAACTAAATAGTACATATTGTTGACTTTTATTTTTAGTAATGAAGTGGAAATTTATTTTCCGAACTTTTTTTATTAAAGAAAACAAAAGATTAGGTATAGTTATTCCTTTCCAACATAAATTGTTAAATATTGCAGTCATTATTCATGATGACTCCTTCATTGCTTTGAATGACTATGAATTTGAATAGTGATGATAAATTCTTCATCACGACAAACCTGTGTTACAGTTTTTGTTTTTGTATTACAGAATTAGTGTATAAAGAAACACTTGTGCTGTGCATTTCCTGCCACAGTATTGACATTTGACACGTGCCAATACTATCGATAGTCCTGCTACGCTAGTAGATAGATATGTATATAGTGTAGACTTACATCGATACCACGACGAATATCGATATCTTTTATTGTTGATATAAATTAATATCGTTTTTAAATATGCAACAAGCTATATTATTAAAAATAAAAAACACGACTGACAAGTTTTTACTCAAAAAGTAAACCTATATACAAACATATAAGTAATATACATTTTTCAAATCGCCTTTTAAAGCCCTTCAATTTGATACCCCACTCGATAAGATTGATCAAATTTTATTGTTTTTTGGTCTGCTATTTATCGCATATATAATCCGCCATTTTGTTTTTATGATGACGTCATATACCCTATATCACTCGTAGGAATGCAAGGAATCTAAAAATACCTCTCACATCAAAATCTGTTAAGCCATTCAGGACTTATGGTGGAATAAAGAAACTTACATACATACTTACATACATACATGAACCCTGAAAACATAACACTCCTTTTATGGTCAGTCGTGTAAAAATAAATCTGCAAATAATAAATGCGTATTTTATGCATAAAGTGAAAAAGTAATACACAGGTAGGTACCTTATTTACATTTTAATTGATAATTTGTTAATACTTATCCGAATCTGATCGATTAGATTCAGCTGTCAACGGTCAATACATAATCACACTTTCAATGAAATGTATTTAAATAAAATCGGAAAAAAATAATTAATATAAATCACGGAGGTCGAGCCCACCTCGACTTTATCGATAATTCAAAGTATCGATACTTCGTGCCCTAGAAGTTCTAGGATTAAATTAGACGTTCAGAAAACATGTTGTGAAATGCAAACTAAAAAATAATTAATCAGTAATATTTGTTTTCTTTGAAACTAAATATAAATGTATGCACATATTCCTATAGTTTATTTTTTGTAAATGAATACCTACGTGTATAATATCTACCTACTAAAATGTCTTTTGATAAAAGTATTTTCAAAATTAAATTGTTTAAGTTTCAGAACGAACTGTTAAGAATTATCTTTTTGGGTAAAAAAAGCAACGTTGCCATCTTACACCTCGCACAGATCGGCAACAACGTATCGATGAATGCCTGAGATGAATTCGCACAAATATCCCAGTCCAGTCATATACGTAATGGCAAGCTTGTAATAATATATTAAATCTAGGGTTCAGTACGTATTTTTATGAAAGATTTTTTTATGGTGAAATTTAAATTTGATAACTGGGACTTTTGAATGTGAAGGCAGGGATATCTGAATATGACATCTTGACATCTGGATGTGAAGACCTGGGTGTCTGGTCATGTGCATATGAAATGCTGGACAGCTGGATATGAAGACCAAAGCTTCAGGAGATGATCACCTGAACATCTGGAAATGAAGATCTGAAAATGTGGAGCTGAAGACCTGGACATCTGGACATCACCTGCACATATAAATTTGAAGACGTGGGAGTCTGGTCATGTGGATACGAAAACCTGAACAGCAGGACATAAAGTCCAGGACATCACATCCAGATGTACAGGTGATGTTCAGATGTCATATTTGGATAGCCTGTCTTGATATCCAAAAGTCCCAGTAATCAAAAACACCATAAAAAATCTTTCATAAAAATAAGTATATTGAACCCTAAATTGTATTTAATATTGAAAGTATTGAAACTTGCTATTTTATAATTTTTTAGCATTTCATGATTTTCTTTTGTTTTTCACGTACAGCCGATGGCGCTGTCAAGGCAAGCAACATCGAGGTAGCATGCATTTAGGTCTCAAAGTGCTTTTATATAAATAGTAGTAGTCAGTAGTTTGTAATAAATCTGCTAGACGTCGCCCCTAAATGTCACAAAATATTACGCACACATCAACAAGAATCTCAATTTTTGTTGTATTTTAAATGCCGTTTTTCTCGGAAATTATTATACATTATTATGTTAAATTCAACATGAGAGCACAATTACTTCATAAGAATTGGAAATTCGATTTTATTATGAAAATCATTAACGAAGTTTAGAGCATTGCTGTAGAACAAAATGTATGGACAGCCAAAGCTTGGCTTTCACCTTTTTAGTGCAAAAAGAAAGCGAAGCGATATCAATAGACAAGGTTCATTCAAGAAAATTTATTAAATACTAGCTTTTGCCCGCGGCTTCGCCCGCGTGAATTTCCCACGGGAACAGTGCTTTTTCCCGGGATAAAAAGTAGCCTATGTGCTATTCCAGGTCATTATCTACCTCTGTACCAAATTTCATCGAAATCCGCCCAGTAGATTTTGCGTGATTGAGTAACAAATGGTATGGTATGGATTTAAAATATGTTTTGTCTCGTTTTTTCCATGTCAAAGAGAGATAGGAATAAAACATATTTTAAAATAGATTTAAAGATTTCTTTAAGAACGAATTTTGGTTAAAATGTTTTGTCCCTATCTTTCTTTCCAATATTTGACATTGAAAGTACGACACAAAAATATTTTAATTATAACTAAAATAGGCATAAAGTGTTAAAACTTTGTTATCTAAAACGCCGTAATTGAAGGATTCAAGTTTATATTATTTTTTTATGAATCAATTTAGAGATAGATAGATAAAAAAAAATATTTGCAGCCACAACACATACAGTTTCATACAACAAATAACGAAAAAATAAGTTTGTGTTGCAGTAATACAAAAAGATCACACCTCAGTGATACACTGAATTTTCATACGATACGATCGCGAATAGACACAGAGTATTTATTGGTCGCGTCACAGAGTTACAAACCGCACAGAGCGCGCGGCTCACGCGTGATCAAAACGTTGGAAGTCGGCCGGCCAGTTGTCCCTCCGAGCCGCACGGTCCGAACCCGTGCACGCGAAAAACGCATCATTCTCGAACGGGTCCGATTCTCGAGTGAAAATATTCACCGATTCCGACTTCTTTATATCTCTGTGTTGTTGAGGTTTAGTCCTTAGAGGCGGGACGTCGCTTTCGTCTTCCTCGGCTATCGAGGCGGTTCTTCCCCTTGGAGTGGAGATGGTGAAGTCGTCCTCGAACATGGATCGGGGGGAGATGGAGTCGGAGTCGAACCGGAAGCGGGTGGCGGGGGAGTCGGCGTCGCGCGCGCGGGCGCTGCTGGCGGAGAGGGGGGACGCGGCGTCTTCCGGTTCAAACGCGAATCTGGCAGCGGACAATTCTTGTTTTGAATGTTTGATTGAGAAATGAGAACGGTTATATTATGATGGTAGGGGATTGAAAGCATCATTTTTTTTCGGAAAGAAAAACTGTACAATGCATCACTTTTCAAGTAATTTTAGGATAAATCAAATGCTTTTTATTATTATTACAGTACTATGTTTATAAGTCCCCTTGGCAATTTTCGATGGCGCAGAATAGCGCAATCATCGCCGACTTAACCTGAATGTAAACATCAATGATATAACGAACTTATTGCCTACTCTCTAAGATTTAAAATTTACTAAAAAATTATTTCAAGATCAAAAAATATTGTAGCTTTATACAGTTCATGATTTTTTTTTAAATTAATCACATGTTTTATTTCAATTTTTCTCTATTTTTTTTTCTAAATGTGTAGAAAAGCTATAAGAAAAATACAAGTACTTTTATTTCATTACGATTTTATTATGGAGACCCACGTATGTAGTTAGCCGGGACCGCTGACTAGTTTCCACTTCATACGGAAGTCATTTTCAAGGCGAGTTAGGTATGAAGTCGAAACAAGTCGGCGATCTTGGGTAACAACACACGTAAGTATTTGTAATAAAATCGTAATGTCTCACGTTAGTTTTAATCAAATTACTTCTATTTTAAAAATCTCACCTAGTGCCTTCCAAACTAGAGTACGGCGCACGTTTCTTTGCCGTCGTGGGCGTATCATGGAAGTCATTATCAAACGGCGACGGGTGCTCCCTCTCCCGCGGCGAGAAATCACTCGAGAAGCGATAGTCCCTCCTCTCGCGACACTCCCGCGCTTCCCGCAGTTCCCGCCGCGCGCGCCGCCTCGCTTCCCGCGTGTCCCGTCCCTCTCTTGTGTCCCGCGGCTCGCGCTCGGGCTCGCGACGGGACCCGGGGCCGGGGCGGCGGCCCGGCCAGCCTAACGTTGACCCGTATCTGGGGATTATTTTATTTATTTATGGAAGATCTGTAAACAGCTTTTGTAACCTTATTTACTGCAAATAAATGATTTTGATTTAAACATTGGCTTTTGCCTGCGGCTTCGCCCGCGTTAATTTCCCAGGGGAACAGTGCTTTTTCCCGGGATGAAAAGTGTCCTTCTCAGTACTTCTAACAATGTGGATGCGAAATTTCAGAAAGATTCATTGGGTATATAAAACGTGAAGAGATAACAAACAAATAAACAAACACACTTTCACATTTATAATATTAGTATGTAGTGTAGAGTTAGGATTACACTTATAACCCTTATAAGTGTAATCCTAACTCTACATAGTTTACCATTAAAAAAATTGTCACGAAGGTTACGTGGCGAATATTTTTTGGAGAATTACCCACAAACTTTGTTCGTATACCTTCTATCATCGGGGTCCTCGCTTTGCCGCAGCTCAGCTCTCCGCCGCGTCTCCCGCCAACCCAACGAACCATAATTTCTTTCTGTAATCAAATATCATTTAAACTTACAAAAGATATATCGGTCTAAAATTGTTTTAAATTATCTATACAAACAATTTAATAAATATGTATATACAAAAACTATCTGAAAAACTGTTACTGTTAGTCAATATTATAATGTGCACAGTATCGCCATCTCTGGTCAAACCGAGGCAAATCCGCGCGCGAATCGCTCACGCATCGAATTCGAGCGAGAGGCATAGAGCGGGACGCATGTATACTAATTTCGCACGCGGGACGGAATTCACGTCGATTTGACCAGATCAGAGCCCTAATGTCCTTTTAATATGGGGTATTACGTCAAATAGTATTCCATGAATAAGATAAGAATAACAATAGACTGACCATCTCGCCTCCACCGCTGGTCGGGCCACCGGTCTCTCGGAGACGACCGCCCTGAGCCACAGCCGTCACTGTAACTGTAAAAAGATATTCAATATAAAATTCTTCCGTTACTGATTGACTGACAGACAATGCACAGCCAAAACTACTGGGCGGAGGAAGCTAAAATTTGGCATGTAGGTTCCTTAGGGAGTGTAGGGGAGCACTAAGAGAGGATTTCCCGATATTCCCACGGGAACAAAGTGCTAGGCTCATGCTAGTATTAATTATATTTTATTTAAATCTTATCTATCTTTTATAGCCGTTGATAGACTTGAGCATTTACTCACACGTAACAGAAATTGTTCGGCTCTGCAAAAAGCTGAAAGTAAATTTAAGGTCGTTTCGACGTGTCGTCGACTTTAGATTAAAAAAAAAAAACATGCTTTCGGGAAACTCGCGGGCTTTGTCAATGCTGTATTTAAAGTTTTTTTTTAATGTTTCATTAGTGGCCAGTGTTCTGCAGATTAATGAGGGCTTTGTCACTGCTGTAAAGTTTTTTTTTTAATGTTCCATTAGTGGCCAGTGTTCTGCAGATCTTATACTTATAGGTTCTATATTGTATATTTAAATCACGCGTTTTTCTTACTCTTATTTCACAGGCATAGCTGGTTGAGGTAGGAATATCTTTTTATTTTTTTTTACTCACTCCTCCTCGGTGTGGTAGGAGTGGCGCGGCTTGCGGCGCTCCTTGTCTCGGTAGTCCTTGCTCCTCTCCCTACTCCTGGAGTCCCGGTAGTCCCGGTCCCGGTACCCGCGCTCCCACGCCTCGCTGTCCCGGTCCCGGCTGCGGCGTTCTCTTCTGTGCTCTCTTTCCTGGATGAAGTATATGAAAAAAATATATATTTATGCTGGAATATACATGGTCATTTGTAAAAAAAATCAGCTGTTCCTTAAATTTTGCAATACCTACTCGCCCAAAATGTATGGAACATTTTTTATTTTATTTTATTTTTTTGAGATTTCAGAGTCTGTCTCTTACAAAAATATGTTCATATTTATGAGTATTTTCACCCCTAGGAAGGTTGTTAGCCGGTCATGATTACACAACAACACTTACATTACAATAACAGAAGTTTCCGTATCTGGAATGAGAAGTCAAAGACTGGGATCAAATCAAATTAATTGTCACATGAAAGAAGTTAAACAGGTCTAACTAACCTACTTACGGCAAGGGTCGCTGCCCCACCGAGCACGGACCTGTACGTCACAGTCCAAGCTCTACTCAATGTTCCACCATGCTAACCAAGTTATCCCCAAGGCTATCCATCAGCGGATTATATATATGCACTGTTTTATCGACATTGGCTTGATAAACCCCAAAACAAAAATAAATCCTGCGACATGTTATTATATTATGCATTTTTTCCACTAATTTAACTTGCCTTACTATCCCTCCGATCGCGTCCGCTGCCTGAGTCCCGTCGGTCCCGCCCCGAGTCCCGCCCGTCTCTGCTGAGGTCCCGGTCCGAACGGTCCCGTTTGTCCCGGATTTTGTCCTTCTCCCGACCGCTACCGCTGTCTAAACATTCTCTGGAGCCGGATGAGTTATGTCTGAAATTGTTTGTGTTAAAAAAGGTACATTAGATAACAAACTATGTTTATTAAGGAAAAATGATTTCGCTATAAGTCGTAAGCTTAAAAACCTAATAAGATGATAAACGAATGATAACATAAGCAAATTGCAGATGTCTTTAGGAGACTTGAAAATTGACCTGACCCATTTTATTAATAGCATATCTTTCGTTGTAATCCAATTGGATTTTAAGTCGGTGCCGACTGAACCTTGACTATGTGATCTACCCTGACGCGAAGGCTGGATCCTAGTAATATCACACTCAAAAAAAATTAAAGAAAGAGTTATAAAGTTTACGCAATGGATAGACAAGTTTGGAAGGAATTGGGAGAGCCATTTGCCCAGCAGTGGGACAAGATAGGTAAAAAAAAAATAGTTATCACCTGGAGTCTCTGTCCCTGGCGTCTCGATGTCTGTGCGGCGCTCGCGGCGCGGCCGGCTCCTCGTCCCACGGCGATACGTCACGTGACGACGATGACGTGTGCACTGCTGTGACCAATACGGCGATACGTCACGTGACGACGATGACGTGTGCACTGCTGTGACCAATAGGAACACTTGTCACTGACACAATTAATATAAGTACTACGTACAGAAAGGAAGCTACCTGCCCCTCCCGCAATATGGCCTACCCCTACGTACCCCGCACTTCTCCCCCGTTGGTTTGCGGATTGGGACGCTATGACTATGAAAACGCACACATCGAAGGTCAGAACACCCCACACGCTAGTGTATCTCACATAACGGGTGCTAACATTTTACTTTTAGAGGGCACAGTAGATTTTAATCCTAAAGCTACGTTCAAGGAGTGGCGGCGAGTCGGGCGGCTCAGTCAGAAACACAAAAATATGGCGAGGTAAGCGAGAAGCGAAGCACCTGATGGTAAGCGATCACCGCTGTCCATGGACAACTGCAACATCAGGGGTATCACAAGAGTGGTGCCAGCCTTTCAAGAAGACGTAGACGTAGTTTTTAGTACTAATTGCATCTGAGATGCTCAAAAATCCAAAAAATAAATATTGATGGCTTCCTACATTTAATTGATTTTCAACTTCATCGAATATGGGTTAAATCAAATACCTTACTCGTATAGTGCATATGTGTTAGGTGACGCATGCCTTCATTTCAATATAAATCGGATATGGTGAAGATTTTCGATGTGCAGGATTTAAATGCGATAGCTCAGTTGGAAGAGCAAGGTCGTATAAAGACCTGGCCGCGGGTTCAAGTCCTGCTCGCATGGAATTTTTTCACCATATCTATTTATTATTACTAATTTCTATATGAAAGTACTTTAAGACGTAGACTCGTTTTTTGAAGGTTCCAATGTCTAAACGGTTCGGAAACACAGATTGGTTGTAAGTTGGAAGAAGTGTCTTTTAAAACGTACGGTGGTTGACAGCCAGTTATCCAGATGGTATGGATGAAACTTCATCTTATGACGGGTGGTACGGTGGTGGAATTCTGCGGCAGGTATTGCGTCGTATTGCCTTTTGGATTTGAACTCTAACCGTAAGAACATAAGAGCTAAAATGGAGTGAACTAAGTGAAAAGGCACATTACCTAGGTCGCGGTCCCTGCGCCGTGGCTCGGAGTCCCTGGAGTCGGAGGAGTAGGGCGAGGCGGCGGCGCCCAGCACGGCCCAGCGCCCCCCGCCCGCGCCCCCGCCCCCTCCACGACGCACCGCGCGGGGGCCAAGGGGGGGCGGGACTTTCTCTGGGAAAAAGGAATTATACTATGAAAAAATGATGAACATGTGTGTTGCACAGCCAGTTGGCGAACCTACTAATTAAAAAGAAAAAAATGATTTCATTTCAGATGTGAGCTAAGATTTTCACTGACCTTTTTTGAATTGATACAGCACACACTTGCTGTATAAGTTAGTTTTAGATTTAAGTATGAAAAATAAATACATATATAGGGACAAATCACACAGATTAAGTTAGCCCCAAAGTTCGAAACTTGTGGTATGGGATACTAACTCAACGATACTATATTTTATAACTAGCTTTTGCCTGCGGCTTGGCCCGCGTGATTTTCCCACGGGAACTGTGATTTTTCCCGGGATGAAAGGTACCCTATGTCCTTCTCACTACTTCTAACAATGTGTGTCGCACACAATTTCAGGTAGATCGGTTTAGTAGATAAAGCGTAAAGAGGTAACAAACATACAAATAAATAAACAAACAAACAAACTTACTTTCGCATTTATAATATTAGTTAGGATTAGGATTGAGCAAAGATTTTCACTGAGCTATGGCCTTTTTGAATAAAAACAGCGCACACTTGCGTATGTACCTACTTATAAGCATGTGTGTGCTAAGCTATTCAAATAAACATTTTCATTAATTTCAATCAAAAATTAAGAATGCTTTCTGGACAAACAATCGTATTCTTGTACGAATTTAACTTCATTGGATTATAAGAACATGGCACTTGTGCAATAATGTAAATTTAAAAGCGCGATTGCGTAATATATGGAATTGTGGGCCTAAATACGACGTAATAAGACCAATTTTCAACAAAGTTGCTCGCAATACGAGCAAGTTTGTTGAAAATTACCTTTCAAATGTAGTAAAATCCAACCAGATACGAATCCCAGAAACGTCAACCTTACATCTGTTTTTGAGGATTAACAAGAAACATACCTTTGATATCTGGCGAAGATCCACTAGCGACATCACTAATAGATTCAGTCGATAACCTCGCAGGCGGCTGTAACTTCCTCACGGGAGTTAACTCTACCTGGACCTCCTTCCTTTCTACCTCTACCTTCTTCTCCTCTTCCCTCTCTTTCACTATCATCGGACTCTTTCTAAACGCGTCCTCTACATGCGAAAACGACAGAGAACTATTATCTATACAGTCGAAGAAGTCAGAATTATCAAAACCGTCTGATTTCTCATCTGATTTTTTTCTCTCTTTAGGAACTTCGGGAGGCAAAGACTCGAATTCGTCTTGAGGAGGCTCTGTTATAGTTATTTCACGTAACGCAGCGTACCTATCATTATGACGCTGCGTTACATGAGTTACTTCATTAATATCTTCCTGTTTTGATTCCACATTCCCATTGTCCCTTGGCGATACGCTACGTCTAGTCTTCTCTATCTGTAAAGTCTTCATAATAGACTTGACATCTTCTATTTTAGCTTCTATTTGTGTCGGTTTCGGACTGACTGAGTTCCTGAACATATTGAAAGAGTCTAGCGTTAGTTCGTCGAGTGATTTCAACGGACTTTTGGACGTTTCTTTTGCGTGGATTTCTTTTAATTGCTCCTTAGCTTTTATAAGATCATTGATAGCGGTCAGTTCTTCCTTTTCATCGGAATCCTGTTTGGCTTCAGTCTCTTGTGTCGGTTCTGGATCTAATATAGATTTTGCTATGAGTTCTTGTTCTTGTATTTCTCTAAACGCCGCGTATCTATCATATGACGCATTGGCTTTTTTGTCGAAATCGTCGAAATTAGCTACAAAAGTGTCGGGTTCTGTGGTAGGAGCGAAGTTATCTTCGAATTGGGTTTGAAATTCTGAGATAGGTGGCGCTGACGGCGCCGGTTTTTCTGGTATCGTTATAGTAGAGGGTTTGGATGTTGAGTTTGGGATTGTTGGTTTTTCTTTTTCTGTACGGAATGTTGGATCTACGTTGATATGCTGAAAAGAAATCAATTTATGCTTAAGTGCTGTGTTGGTGTGTCGCATGTGACATTCATTTACTATCTTATTAGACTCTGACAGCCGCCAAATTTTTCGTGTTTAGAGTAGTTTATTGTGATATTCGATAAAATGTTAAAAAAAAAAATTACCGCTCTGTCATTGTCGGCTGCTAAATACGATCTCAGGTATTCGGTAAGTTGAGGAAGTGTCATCGAAGACAACGTCGTGGCCGGAACTCGTAACCTGCAGAAAGAAGTTTATAGTTCAGAATTTGTTTATACCCATCTCGGGCATCTGAGAAGAGACGCCCAATCAGTTCCGGAATATTTCTGGAAGAACACCTATTTATTACAATGAGGATTATCGTTTACGAATAGAATGGATTGACAACCTCTCTTTCCGTATTTGACTTTGCTGCAAGTGCTGCGGGGGTGAGATTCTCCTCCTCGCTGCTGTTGGTGGCCGCGGAAGCTGACGCGGAAGACAGATGAGTAATAGCATCGATAAAATATTAGTACCTATAGATGGATATTCACGTACATTGAATCTGTACCTCACCAAAGTTGTATTATACTTAGATGGCGCCACTGAGAAGTACATCATCTCGGTTTTCATGAAAATTCCGTGTGTCGCTGCAGTCGTAGTTCAAATACCATACGAGTTAGTTAATATTCAGAGGCAATAGATGGCACCCCATCTCTACAACTACAGTAGGTACCTACCTATGGCAATAGATGGCACCACCATCTCTATAGATAACGATATCGTACATCTCTATAGATATCGTATAGATAGGTACCTACTGTAGTTACAGTAGGTACCTATCTATACGAATAATAATCGACGTCTACACTACATGCACGAAACGACTATAAAATTACTTATTTATATGTAGGTAGGTCATCGAGATATTTTACTACGTACTAGAGGAGACGCCAAAATACATCGGCCAACAACCGAAATACAACGCCAGCCGGCGGCTCTTCGCTCGCTCAGACGGTCGCTACGCAAGCTCTTTGAGTGTTAAGTCTTGCTTGCTCGTGATCAAAAAATCGTGAATTTTCTTCGAAATACGCCCGCGTTTATTACGATACCGTATCAATAATACGAGCAATACATGGAAGTGGGATGGAGTAACTTTCCTTCGGTGAGTTACTAGATAATAATTTTTTAACTTAATTTGTGCTAAATATTATTAGCGGACGCCATGATGCCCATGACGCGTCATTTGTCATAGACTAAGAATTCAGATAGAACAAGTGTAGGTAGAATAACCTGTAATTTCTTGTTATACCTAGCCTACCTTATAAAAGTGATACCATTTTAATAAAATATTATTTATGTACTAACATTGTATTATGTTTGTTTTAGCCAAGAAGCAAAAACGTGGCATCAGAATAATAATCGTTTATCTTCTAAGAGGCAAAAATTAATTAAACTTATATTGTTTGAAGGAATTAAATAAATATTACTCACTGAAAAATTATATGGCGTTTATTTTTTGTACCTATCAAAACTAAAAGTATAATTTGTAATTAGTCTACTGCGTTCTAATTACACGCGAACGAAGTCGCGGGCATAAACTAGTATGCAATAAAGAAACAAACATCAATTTGTTTTGTACCTACCAAGTTTTATTCAAAAGATTTGGTAAGTTCAAAACGCGAAACAGATGTCCACTCTGTGGTGTTTGTTATAATCTTGAGTCGCAAGTAAACAATAGCCTTGAAGCGCTGTAGCGCTGCTTGTTTCTGGACACTTTAATTATTGCTCCAGCGCTGCAGCGGATTTATTTTAACTTTTACAAAAACGGGACACACATTTTATTTGGAGTAGCCAGGGACTGGATATCGATATTTTCAAAATACCGATATTTTGACGAAAATATCGATAACGGAATCGATAACTGAAGTAAATACCAATATTTTTATCGCTATTATGGTGAACTGGTATAAAAGTATCGATCATTTTTATCGATACACCTAGGCTGCGAGGCGACGTTGCTAGATCGTGCACGTCATGTGTACCGCGGCCGCCAGCGTTCGCCGAGCGCGGGACGGCACGGTACGGCAACAGCGCGCTCGCATGAGCATTCATTTATTTGATGTTTTGTTGTCACAGATAACCCCCAATAGATTCAGTATCATTCAATTCCTGTTCGCGTCGAAAAGTCGAAAGTCACCAAACTTAGAGGAAGTACGCGGGGGTCGGGAGCGGCAGCTGACGTCAACGAGAAAAGGACACACATATACTTGATACTTGGGAAAGAAAGAGATGCTTGCAAAAGACATCAACGACACCCCATTTTGGTACTCTAGTTCGCAATGTTTCACATAGTTCGACCATTATAATGTGAACTCTGCACGTAATTTTATTAAATTAATTAATAAACTTACCTGTGGAAAGTTATACCATCCTTTTGGAGATTTGATATCCTTGATGATTTTCTGTACCATTTTATGGAACATGTACTCATTTTTACACACTCAACGAACCTAATAGATTTTTTCGGAAATTTTCACAAAACAATCTCACAGGTCTGAGTTCTGGTCGCAACTAATGAAGCAATTTCATTTATACGTGAAAAAGCATGTAAGTGCGGTGACCACGGACGCCCATACAAGCGGAATCTATTGGGGGTTATCTGTGTTTGTTGTAGTACTCTCGCGACTACCTACTTTTGTATGTTGTGAAAATATTGTGCAAAATAAATAAGACAACTATAATACGAGTATAGAATAAATGACAAGTGTGAATTAGAAATAGAGGGTACCTAACAATACTGACAAATGATATAAAATTAATTTTAATGAATATGCGAAGAGGATTTCATATAGCTTTTGCCCGCGGCTTCGCCCGCATGAATTTTACACGAGAACAGTGCTTTTACTCGGTATGAAAGGTACGCTCCATGTCCTTCTCCGTCATTCTAACTATGAGTATGCGCAGAAATAGACAAATTTTTATTCGGATATTTTTACTCGAATTATCTATCATACGAATAAAATTTTATCCGTGGAAATTCATTCGCGGTTAATTTATATACGAATAAATCATCCGCGGATAAATTGGCCTCGAATAAATTATCCGTGATATTATCCGTCATTGGAATAACGAATAAATTACGACATCATTTTCATAAGTACAATCGTTTTAGATAAGTAATGCTTGCTTGTTTTTGATGTAAAACATCTGTCGTCTGGCTTCTGACAATCTATAGGAGTGATTTCGTAGTGTTAAATAAATTTAAACTTACCAAACCAAAAATTTGTTTTTTAACAAGAAACAAAGTAATGCCGAAAATTTTGGACCGACCAAGTGAAATATATATTTATACTTCAATTGAAAGGCAAGTGATATTAAACCAACGGGCAATTTCAATTGGTCGGATTATACGTCAGCGATAAAAATCTGAATGTAAACATTTGGCGCACCATTTAGAAAAAGATCCGTCATCATTTATTATTTTATTCTCATTTCATGCTATAATATTTTATTATCCTAACTTCCTAACTAATATTATAAATGCGAAAGTGAGTTTGTTTGTTTGTTTATTTGTTTGTTTGTTTATTTGTTTGTTTGTTACCTATTCACGCTTCATCTACTGAACAATCTTCCTGAAATTTCGCATACACATAGTTAGAAGTACGGAGAAGGACATAGGGTACCTTTCATCCCGGTAAAAGGCACGGTTCCCGTGGGAAATTCACGCGGGCGAAGCCGCGGGCGAAAGTTAGTATGTAATAAAAATGGTGGCATATGTTTTTCATTCTAAAATAAATATAAACAATGGTATTCTCTTAAATTTAGCAATCTAAAAGTTGTTTTTAATATTTTATTGTTTGATTGTAATGACTGTTCTACATTATATGAATTTTATTCCTAATTGGCTCATATTATTGTCATCCACTATTCTTTGTTTACAAAGTTTCTACGATCTATTGGCGCATGACGGGGCCTTTAGGTACCTATAGCTGTTTCTATATTTCAAAAATATTTGTTTGGTGCTGTTTCTCATTCTGGCAATGAGTGTTGCCAGCATTATACGTTTTCCCATTTTCGATGGAAATTACGCATAAGTAAAAAATATGTAAAATGGCAAATTTAAAAATTAATAGGTATGATAAATATTTAATAAAATAGCTATAAGCTATAATTTAAGTTGGGGCGAAAACACATTGTTTGTTTGTATGTATGTTTGTTCTTCGATAACTCTAGAACGGTTGAATTAATTTCGATGATATCAAGAATACGTGTAGCAACTATCTATAGAATTTTTAATTTCGTTGCGCAACAAAATCGATTCAGTCGTTTTTGAGATATACGCATATTTTTAAAATAATAATCGCGATGTCTAAGTTCGCGGCGAACCACTAGTTATTTTTATAAATAGGCAATAAAAGTACTCTACGAGTATGAAAAGTAATTGATACTACAGATATTTACACACTGATAAGTGTTTGTAATAAAAGTGTTGATGCTTATAAAATCTATGCACTGTCGCATGGTAGCTGCGCCTCTGGGGCCGGGCTGCAGGCTACCAGAGGGGTCACAGGTCGTGGATAGTGAACGGCCATTAGATATTAATGGCTAGCCGTGAATAATCCCTAGCGGAAGGGAAAATAAGCGGTCCCCAACCATGCATGCCAGAGAAGGTCACTCTGCAATCAAACCAATCCCCTCCAGCGGGCTACCCGGACATATTCTGGTACTAGGTCGCTGGAGGTCGGCGGTGTCGGGATAGCAGGACGCCGGCGTATCCAGTCGGTGATGGCGTAGGTTTGCTCTGTAGCACTCCTACAAAATCACCTTCTGCTAGGGGCGACCCAAGCAACATGGAAGCGGAACCTACAAGAGAATTACCCCAGGAGGGTACCGGCGTCGACTTGTCCGCCGGAGAATCCCTCCCCGTAGAATCTGCGCGACCCAGTGGTGGACGCGTAGAGGCTGCGGGCTGCCCCTCGTATTCTGGGGGGGCAAAGTTTCTCGGAAAGAAGAAGAAGAAGAAGAAGGTTGGACCAAAGTGTCCAAAAGGACGGACTGTATCGGAAACGCTACAGACGTCCGTTGAGAAACTCTCACTACGAGAGGAAAGAGACCGCAGAGGACCATCCTCAGCCAGGCTATCCGCTCCGGTATTACCGGAGAAGGATCGGGGAGGCAAGGAGAGGTTATCTCGGTCAAAGATAAGAAAACTAAAAAAGAGAAACGCGGAAGCTCACGCAGCGGCCAACAAGCGACCGACTACCTCGGCCCCGAGCCTTGAGGTTGTCGCGGAAGGCAGTAGCTCGCGCAAGCTGAAGCGCCAAGGCACAGACCCGGATGAAGGACCGTCCCAGCAACTTCCGGCGAAACGACCGAACCGAGGGCATGGTCGCACGGAGGGACCACGCTGCTCCGCTAAGGAGCAGAGTGATCTCGCCGTGATGATACACCGAAGCGACGGGGTTTCGCTTGAAGAGGCGGAGGCGTCCTCCATCAGGAAGAAACTGACGGAGCATATACAGACCGCGGTGCGTGCCAAGGTCGGGGGCCGGAAGCTGGCGTTCGCCACCTCGGGCTTGGTGTCGGAAGGGTTCTTCCTTGTGACACCCATGACCGAGGAGGCGAAGGGCTGGCTCCTGGGCCTAGACTTTGGCAGGCTCGGCGAGGTCTGTCTTAAAGTAAGTCCTCTGGACAGAGAAAGGGCTTCGATTTGGTTGCCCGGCCAAGAGGACGAGATTCCGTCTGACCCACTCGAATTGCTAGTGGGTCAGAACGATTATAAGGAGCACCTGATGATTCCGGAGTGGTCCCTGATCCACAAGGAGCGTTTTGCCCTGGGCACGCGACTGGTGGTCGGGATACCTCCGGACATCGTTAAGGACCATGTGTGGCTAAATTTCCAGGCCACACAGGTTCAGGTGCGACTTATAAAGTCCTCGGCTAGGGCAAGCACATCGAAGGAGAGTGCCCCTCCGGCAAAAGAAGGATCTGGACTGAAAGCCAGAGACATAGACGTACAGACGGACGAGCACTCGTGCTCCTGCAGTTGCGGTGGCAGGCAGCCGATTGCCGGTAAAGGATCTGACCAGCTGATGGGTACCTATAAGGCGGTCCCAGGAAGCGGTCGAAAGCCTGACCAGGCGATTGGCAGCCTTACGCCACAAAGTTCCCGTCCTAATGAAGACCGGGAGTCGCGGCAGCTGCCTCCTCTTGATATGGACTTCGAGGAGTCCCGTATACTGGAGGAGGATCTGCTAGACGACCCTGAGTCTAATTAGAACGGGACATAGCATATTTGGTGTGTGTTCTTCTAACACACACACACACACACACACTACACAATGGGTCACACCATAAATAAAAAACACACAAACACTTTAAAAATTCTTCAAGTAAACCTTCACCACTGCCGAGAGGCTATGACAGAACTTAACCGGTATGTGGTTGAGAAGGGTATAGACATCGCCCTGTTACAAGAGCCATACGTGGCCAACAAACGTGTGGTTGGCCTCGGCTCCCTGGGAGGGAAACTCTTCTATCACAACGATGGTGAGCAATCCCCCCGGACGTGCATTTTTGCAAGTAACAGGGTCAGATCGCTAGGACTAATAGAAACTCTATGTTACAGAGACCTTGTTACAGTGGAAATTACTGTAGAAAGGGAGAAGAACAAGAAATCAAGAGTGGCGCTTGCTTCGGCTTACTTACCCAGTGAGACCGATTATAAACCGCCATCCCAGGAGCTAGAAGAGGTGATAAGGATGTACAAAGGTAAGGACACCCAGATTGTTGTAGGCCTTGATGCCAACGCCCACCACTTGGCCTGGGGCAGCACGGACTGCAACAAGAAGGAGATCTGCTTTTGGATTTTATTGTTGCCTCTGATCTAGAAATTTTAAATATAGGAAATGTGGCCACTTTTGTCACACGCGCACGCGAGGAGGTGCTTGACATCACCATATCGACACGCGAAATTAGTACCTTTGTCAAGAATTGGACAGTCGATGAATCCGACGCTTTTTCGGACCATCGCCGAATAACGTTCAATATAGACTGTGTATGTGATAGTGTTACAATAAGGAATGCCAGGAAAACGAACTGGGACATCTTCGAAAACGAAATGAAAAAATGGGTCCCGGGGGAAACAATGGCTCTCAGAAGCAAAGAAGATCTAGACAAAGAAGCTGAAAGACTTAATAATGCCCTGAAAGTGGCATTCCACAAGGCTTGTCCATTGACGGTGATTAAACCAGGCAAGGGACAACCATGGTGGAACAAGTCACTGCAAAAAGCCAGGAAAAGAACCAAACGAGCTCTCAGAGTTGCCCTAAAGAATAAGGATGACAATGCGAGCTGGGAGAGGTATAGACAAGATAGAAACACATTTAAATATGACTGTCGTAAAGAAGACAGGGGAAGCTGGAAAGTATATAGTGGGGAAATCTCCAGCTACCCTGAAGCAGCAAGACTGGTGAAAGTACTCACCAAGGATAGAAGCAGCCAACTAGGTAGCATTAGGAAGGATAAAGTTCTAATTACTAACCCAAAAAGAAATCTTAGAGAACATGATGAACACGCATTTTCCTGAATGCGTGGACTTCGTCGATGAAGAAATGACCACGGTGACCTACTCCGGAGGTGCTACAGCGGTCATAACAAAAGAATGGATAGAATGGAGTGTGGAGTCCTTCCAACCCTACAAATCACCTGGGCCGGACGGGATTATCCCGAAAATGCTCCAAATAGCATTGAAGTATATTATAGAAGACCTACTGAAACTGTTTTCAAGCAGTATCGGTACCAACTACATACCAAAATGTTGGAGAGAGGTAAGAGCAGTCTTCATTCCAAAGCCGGGAAAAAGCTCGTACCAAGAAATGAAATCTTTCAGGTGCCTAAGCCTTTCCTCCTTTATGTTAAAGACAATAGAGAAAATTTTAGACAAACAAATAAGATCTGAAATAGAAAAGACCTCAAATCCACTACATGGAAATCAACATGCATATATGGAGGGCAAATCTACAGAGACTGCCCTCCATAGCATAGTGACACGGATTCAGAGATCAATTAGCGAATCGGAATATGCCCTTGGGTGTTTCTTCGATGTGGAAGGAGCATTCGATAAAGCAACCCCGGAATCAATAGAACAAGCTCTTGAACGAGAGGGTATAGACAAACAGATTTCAGGATGGATAAAAAACATGCTGAAACATAGATCAATCACTGCAGAGCTAGCAAACACCACACATACAATAAGAGCAAAGAGGGGTTTCCCACAAGGTGGTTGTCTTTCACCCCTCCTGTGGTGTCTGCTTATAGATGAACTTATCCAAAAACTAAACAAACTGCACATATACACACAAGTATATTCAGACGACGGTGCACTTCTAGTATCAGGAAAAGTTCTTAGTGTCATAAGAGATATTATGAATAGAGGATTAAAAGTAACCCTAGAATGGTGTAGGAGCAAGGGACTAAACTTGAATCCAAATAAAACCAAGCTCGTTTTATTTACCACCAAAAGGAACAAGTCGTTACCTGCTCCTATCCAAATCAATAACACCAATCTAGAGATGGTAAGAGAAATCAAGTATCTGGGTGTTATCATAGACGACACACTTACCTTCAAGACTCACATCGTGGACACTTGCGCAAAAGCGAAAGTGGCCATGATGCAGTGCCGAAGAGCGATAGGAAGAACCTGGGGAATGAAACCCGAAATATTCATATGGGTATACAAGGCAATAATAATGCCAAGAATTCTTCACGGTGCCATAGTGTGGTGGCATAAAGCTGCTCAAAGTACCAACAAAAGGGAACTAGACAAGGTCCAAAGACTGGCTGGACTGATGGTATCGGGGGTGATGAAATCAACCCCGACGGCGTCACTAGAAATGGCCCTCGGTCTAAATCCATTGGACATAGAAATAAAAAGGAGGGCAACAGAGCAATGGTTTCGACTAAAAAGCCATAAACTCTGGAAAGGGATACACACAGACAAAGGTCACGTGGAAATAGAACGCGAATATATAGGTAACCTGTCAATGATCCTAGCAAATAATGATCTCATCAGGAAAGCAAGGATCTTTGACAAAAAGTACAAGATACACATAGGTACCAGAGAAGACTGGAAAGTCGCAGATGAGGCGGGCATTGTCGCGACAACCTGTTTCACTGATGGCTCCAGGAAAGAATCTACAAAGCTATCTGGCTCCGGTATACTGATCATACATCAGGACGGCACAGAATATGAAAGAACCGTAAAATTGGGCAAATATGCTAGCGTGTTCCAAGGAGAAATAAACGCAATCCTGGAGTGTGTGAACACTATAAGCGAATGGCCCGACAATATGGAAAAAGTCATCATATACAGTGACAGTCAAGCAGCGCTAAAAGCACTAGATAAAGAAGAAACAACGTCGGCGTTAGTTAAAGAATGCAAGGATGCTCTGAACAGGCTGGCCAACAATACTGCGGTCACTGTGGCCTGGGTTCCAGGTCATAGAGGCATAACTGGCAATGAAAGAGCAGACGAACTTGCTAGGAAAGGAGCAGATGAAACCTTCGTGGGACCTGAACCCAGACTTCCCATAGCCTATGGGATAACGAAAGGCGTCATCAAGCATAGAATGAAAGTAGAATCCAATAGAAGATGGAGAAGAACTAGAAGTCTAAGACAATCTAAAAATCTTCATCAAAGCAGTAGACCAAAAGAAATCAAAACACCTGCTCAAATTGAGCAGGAAGAACATTAGAATCATTATAGGAATCCTCACAGGACACTGTCAACTGAACAGGCACTTGACAGTGATTAAGCAAATGGACGATCCCATTTGTCCCAGCTGCCTGGAAGAAGAGGAAACTAGCTTTCACTTAGTAGCAGAATGTCCTGCATTTGCCGCTGCAAGGAGAGAAATATTGGGCTCAGACGTCCTATCTGAGGATGATCTGAGCAACATTACAATAGGGCAGATGTTAAAATTCTGCAAAGTAACAGGTAGATTCAATGGGTCGCCACCAACGTGAGTTACCAGGTAACTCAAAACCCTATACGGGTCTCGGGGAATTGGGTGAAATGGTCCCAGCATAAGTGGACTGATCACCCGTCTGGTGCTCGCGCTGGCGTCCCCACATAGTAAATAATAATAATAATAATGGTAGCTGCGCCGTGTATAGCTGGCTTTAGTATATCCATTGCGTTTGCCTCCTGGCAACATTGCGCAGACGGCTTCCGCCCGTCGACATTCAGTCGTCCTTTGAACGCGCGCGCACGAAGCCGTGTCGCGTGATATATTGCGGTGCTATAGCCACCATCTTGTGTTGTTGCATTTTGAAGCCGCGCGGCGTGGCGTTAATTTTGTTTGTAATAACTGATTTGTGTTTGTGGTTATATTTCCCTTTTGTAAAATAACTATTGAACGTTTGTGTTTGTGAAAAAACCTGTTATTGTGACTTTTTCTTGTGAGACGCGAAACGTGGCTGCCTGGGGACGCCGAATCCCGTCGCCGAGTGGAACTGCTGGAAGAAACCTACGTATTTATTCTGGGGAAGAGATCTCGGGGTAGGTTGGGTGTTTAGGGACCGCATTCCCTTCCGAAGACACTCGAAGTTGGATCCGAAGATTAAGAAGATTCAGTTTGGTAAGTGGTTTGCAATTGTAGTTATTAAGTTAGGTTATTATATAGGGCCCTGTAGCTCCCTTTATAAGCTATAGTGGTAGCAGGCTGCGTATAGGTTAGGTTTTAGGCTCTAGTCGGACAGACGTAGTGCCGTGTCAGGTTCTTACCGTTATTTCGATTTACCGCCATTTTAAGATCCGGTCTGTTTTTAAGACCCGGTCTTTTCCGGTACAGAATCTTCCCGCCACTTCGTTTGTCCCGGATTCTCTGCGCACACCGTTTAAACAAAAATATAACTCGAGTAGGGAATTTTTTTGTTACAATTGGCAACACAACTTTCGAAGTACTTAAAAAATGATAATTTGTTTAAAATTTTAGATTTTTAGATAGAAAGTACCTACCTACTGTTGCATGGACTCGTAAACTAAATATAATAATTATGCAAGTGTGTGGTAGAGATCTGAACACAAAAAGACGTGTATTGTACTTACGTGGGAAATGTGATTCATATATTACGTTCACTGCGTTTCTTATAGTTTCTGCTGTAGCTCACCGTGTTGTAAACTTGTAACACGAAATACAAGTTCTAATATAGATTTACACTTAAAATATCACGCGAAACAATATCTCCATTCCAATATACTAGTGGTTCGCCGCGCGAATTTAAAATTTACGCATTTTTTATTTTTAAAATATGCGTAAGTACATATATCTCAAAAACGGCTGAATCGATTTTGTTGCGCAACGAACTTAAAAATTCTATGGATTTGCTACACGTATTCTTACATACATACATACATATAATCACGTCTTTATCCCTTACGGGGTAGACAGAGCCAAAAGTCGTGTGACTCGAAGGCCACGCTTAGCTAAATAGTGTGCTCTCTGATGGAATGGAGATTCAGGTATAGTTGCCAGCCCATCGCCTATGAGTGGAGGAATCCCCAGTTTAAATCCCTTTCCCTCGATTGACTTTTACAATCTGCACGGGAAGAGAAGCAGCTGGCACATTCTATGTTTTTTCTTCGCTCCCAGACCAGCATGGAAGCAAATTAATTCAACGGTTCGAGAGTTATCGCGGAAAAAAACATACTTACATACATACAAACAATGTGTTTCCTTTGTGTTAACTTGAATTATTATTATTGTAATCTAATGAAAAATCTGTCTCCTCAATATTATTTTAAAATGACTTTTTTTTTCAAATATAAGGATTTATTTGCAATTTTTAATTTTATGAATATTGATTTCTTATGAAATGGAATAAATAAATACATGAATGCCCGAAACCTTAGAATTGCGCCATCTAGTGAATTTGTGTGGTACTATTACGCGATTTGCTTTGATCAAGCTTTGTTGCTTCTAATTTTAACGACAAAATAGACAAAACACGCGAGAACCGCGAGATTGATACTGGTAGCGACATCTAGTTAGTCCAGGAACAAGTAACAGTCAGGCACATTTTGATATATGAAGAATATCTGTCTATACTTGTTAATATTTTGTCGATGGTAATAGCTTCAGATTCTCTTCTCACCTATGAGCAAGCTCGTCCATGGTACAGGTCAGCAGTTGGCTGAGGGTGATATCGAATCTCCTGGCGGCGGGGAGGGGCGGGGGCGCGGGGGTGAGGTACTTCTCCTCGCTGCTGTTGGTGGCTGCAGAGGCTGACGCGGAAGACAGATGAGTAATAGCTTCAGATTCTCTACTCACCTATGAGCTAGCTCGTCCATGGTACAGGTCAGCAGTTGGCTGAGGGTAATATCGAATCTCCTGGCGGCGAGGAGGGGCGGGGGCGCGGGGGTGAGGTACTTCTCCTCGCCGCTGTTGGTGGCCGCGGAAGCTGACGCGGAAGACAGATGAGTAATAGCTTCAGATTCTCTACTCACCTATGAGCTAGCTTGTCCATGGTCTCTCTCTTTAGTCGTATTTCCTCATGACTGAGGGTCGTGGTCATTATGTGGAATGAAACACACACAACGACTCTCTTGGCAATGTTAATGGAGTGGTTTGCCATTGCCTTCTCCATTTCACACACTAGCTGATAATCATCAACCAGAGTGCAGGTTTCCTCACGATGTTTTCCTTCACCGGAAGCAAGTGGTGGTCGATGAAAACTAACATAGGTACATAAGTCAGATTGGTATACAAACTCATGTAGCACGGGCAGGATTCGAACCTGGGAACTTTGCAGCTACAGGCGGGTGCCTTAACCACTCGGCCACCACCGCGACATGTCCATGACATTGTCCATGGTACAGGTCAGCAGTTGGCTGAGGGTGATATCGAATCTCCTGGCGGCGGGGAGGGGCGGGGGCGCGGGGGTGAGGTACTCCTCCTCGCTGCTATTGGTAGCTGCGGAGGCTGACGCAGAAGACAGACGAATAAAAACTAATCTCTACTCACCTATGAGCTAGCTCGTCCATGGTACAGGTCAGCAGTTGGCTGAGGGTGATATCGAATCTCCTGGCGGCAGGGAGGGGCGGGGGTGCGGGGGTGAGGTACTCCTCTTCGCTGCTATTGGTGGCTGCGGAGGCTGACGCGGAAGACAAGCGAGGTTTCGTGCTTCGGTCCGCCTGTGACCAAATAATGCTTGAACATTACAAGGCTGGTATATGGAACCAATATTATATGTGAAAGTGTCCATTTGAAGATTTCCGAATGAAGCAAACGAATTTTCAAAAATCTTTGGATGTAGTTTTGTTTTCCGCCTCTTCTTTTTCCATTTCTTTAAAAACAAAGGAATGTTTCCTTTGAGTACAATTTGCTCTTTTTCTAGGCAATTAATTCTGATGAGATGAGGTCGATACATTTCACATAGTTTTCATTACAAGTTAAGCTTGTAAACAGCACTTACCAGGGGCTCTTTCTTCCTAGCGGGTCTCGGCAAAGGCGGGCCCGGTATCGTCGGCGACGAACTCTTCAACCCAGCAGTAGTTACAGCCATTGTGGACGCTATACTCGTGTCCGGAGGGTCGTCGTGGTCGTGCGGGGGCCGGGGCGGGGGGCGCACCGCGATGACGTCAGCAGGCTTCTTGGGGGGGAGAGGGGGAGGGGGGGAACTGCCGCTGGTGGAGTGGCCGGACGCGCGCGGCCGAGCGGTTGAGGTTATGCTGATGTCGGTACTCTAGAATCGAGATAGGCCGATGTTTGTTATTTTTTATCGAGTATTATCCTAATCCTAATCCTAACTAATATTATAAATGCGAAAGTGAGTTTGTTTGTTTGTTTGTTACCTCTTCACGCTTCATGTACTGAACTAATCTTCCTGAAATTTTGCATACACATAGTTAGAAGTACGGAGAAGGACATAGGGACCTTTCATTCCGGGAAAAAGCAATGTTCCCGTGGGGAAATTCACGTGGGCGAAGCCGAGGGCGAAAACTAGTAATCAATAAATTGTAATCGAGAATAATAGAAGAGAGAAGATATGGTTTAAATTATGTCTTGTCAGAATTTTGTACAGGAGCGGAAAACTAATCTATCTAACATAAATAGTTGTTCTGCAACACACATAATGCAACAAAAAATATAAAACAGAAACTTTTATGTTAACTGGATTTGATTAACTATATATTTATATTGAAATGTAATGTGACTTTCATTTAAAAAAATACAAGAGGAATTTTTATGCGGTTTTCACTTACAGTCAAGTGTTACTCTATTATCAGCAGAGATCGGATATTCCAGTACATATTAACCTAAACTTCGAGGAGTACGTAACATGAGTGGCTAATACCACCTTTAAAAAAATAAAATAATAATTTTCGATATCTTTAACAAATAACTGAATTGAAGAAGGATATTGAGTTTTTCTTTTTATTTTATTCATTTGAAGAACATTTTAATTTGACACTATCTTAGTACGGAACTCTCAAAGGTAGAATAATATGGTTCAATCAATAATTTGTAACTAAATTTATATTATTTCTATAAAATTCAATAACAATTCATGATTTTTAAATCCCGGTGTTAAAAATTTATTAGAAGTTTAGGTAAATATGTACTGGAATATCCGATCTCTGGTTATCAGTCAAATTTATGACAAAATCTTCGAAAAGTAATCTTGAACAATTAAACAGCGTGTGAAAGAAATACAATACCTGTCTCTGCAGCCTCGGCGACTTCGGCACCGGCTCCGGCGGCAACGTCACCTGCAGCGGCCCATTGAACACGTTCTTCTCTCTCTCTCCATTCTCAGTCTTGTCACTCTCCCTACCGAACCTCTTAACTTCCTCCAAGCGACACACGCGCGGAAACTCCTGCATCGACGTGAAAGGATCGTCTTTGAACGAATCGAACGGATCCGTATTATCGAACGGATCCGTTTCTGCGAACGGATCCCCGAACAAATTCCCAGAGAAAATCGGCTTCGCGACCGTCACTGACCCGCCTGAATGCCTCGTCAGCGACGTCATCGTCGTCGCTTGCCCGTAGTCGGGCAATTCCGAATTGACGGGCAAATCTGATACTAGAGACTGGGGTTGTACGAGGTCTTTGAGCACTTTCTTTGGCGGATTTTTGAGCTCCTGAAAGAAGAGTTTTTTGTCAACGTAAGGTTTGCTCCGGCCGGTGCCGAGCGGGTCAAGTTCGGTGAATACGTCGTAACCGAGCGGCGCCGCGGCCGGCTGGCTCACCTGCAACACCAGGCACGTCCGTGAGACTAAACCTCCGACCACCACTAGGCAGACATGACACCAATGGCTTTGTACTTTGTTTTACTATGTTTTGTTTCTTCTCTATGTATTTGTTGGGTACAAAAATTTATAAATAAATGGCTAAAGTCAATATGGCACTTTTGACGCGAATGAAGGAAATTATACATTTAATTAAATTTCTCAGCTCGCAAACGGAAGAACCGATTTGGATGCGGTTTTATTTGAATAAGTTTTGTCTGCTAATAAGATACAGTTTGGTGGTACAGGTGGGAACAAAAGGTATTTTTTGAAAATTAGATTCTTTCTAATGCGGAAATAATTGAATGGAAAATGTAACTGAGTGTGTCTTCATCTATTTGAAACTCAAAATATGCAAAAACTAAATTAGTTTTTTTTTTAAGTAGAAATTCTCAATTATCTTAATACATACGTTTACTCTATGGTAAACATTTTCAAATGTATCATCAATTATTAGTGTCATGTCTGCATGTAATTTCGTATTACGGTAGAACTCACGATCAACTTTTAGTCATGCATAGGAAGCTCATACATCATATACCTTGCTTTTATATCGGATGAGGTCTGGATCTTATGTAAATTCATGCATTCGCGTAAATTTATTTAAAAAAATCATAAATCTATTTATTTGATTTATCGTATATCATTATAACGCATCGATTTTGAACGAATCAAACGGATCCGTATTATTGAACGGATCCGCAATATTGTGCGATGGTATAACAGGACAGCCAAATAATTCAATATATTTTGTTTGTTTAATAGCTTATTCAAACGTGGTCATATCGGTGTCGAATAGTCCAATACAAAAATATTTCTACAGCCACATATAATTAAACAATTAGTCGACGTGGAATTTAGACGGATTAGACCCGCTAATAAAATGTTTATCCTCAAATATAAGAGATGAGTTATTGACGGTTTAAATAAAATAATAAGGAAATCAGAGCTCATCGTACACAAAAACAGGTCTAAAACGGCCACTTCGATGAATCTGTTTAAGAGCCATTTCTCATTTCCCAAATATCTTAAAGTGAATCTTATAAGTGGTTCCGTAAGGTTCATTTCTATATATTAAGGAAATGAGAAATGGACCATATTCTGATTTATCAAAGTGTCTCTTTTAGACCCACAGGTAGTAACATAAAGTTGATAGTGCGCTACAAGCCAAGAAGAGTCAACATCAAGGGGACGCCACAGGGATCGCTCTAGTTGTCTCGTGGGCCAGCGGGCGGCATACAGCATGGCACGATAATATTTAAAAAAAAAACTTTCCAAATTTTTGCCAGAAAAGATAATAAAAAAATATAAAGGTAAAATTGGTCACAAAAAGAAAAATTATTATCATTTTTTTTTTCTTTTTTCATTTAATTACTCGTAATAAGATTACACGTTACAATATTATTGTGCCATGATTAACACTATATAATATTAACTATATAAAAACGGCTAAAGATCAAAATAACATGTACAGTGGGCCACATAGAAAAGAGTGACTTCCAACGGCCCCGGCGGGACGGCCCCGGTGAAGGGGCCGTTGGAAAAAAAATTCAAACGGCCCCGTCAACGCAAAATCCGGGCCCGCCGGGGCCGTTAAAAATTTTTTCGGGGCCGTCCCGCCGGGGCCGTAGGAAGTCACTCATAGAAAAGTATACCACATGAAATACAATCCACTGTAAAAAGTGGTGTACTTTTCTATGTGGCCCACTGTACATATTTTTACATTTTGGGAAAATTTCATTTTCTATCGAAATAAATAGGTTGTGATTTTTTTAATAATTAACAAATCTCGCCAATTTACGTTGCGTTTCTAAAAAAAAAGTTAATAAATAGTTTTTTTTTTTTTTAAATGTATTTTTCACCTTTAGCCATTTTCGTAAAATAATAAACAATTCGAGGTGAAATCAAACAAATAATGCGGAAAGAGATCATTTAATTTATTCGGTTGTAGGCAATACGACATAAGCAAAGGGGATCTGTGATTCATGCTATACAAAAAGTGACTTTTGTTTAGAGTTTCCTAAAAAGTATCATAAAAGATCATTGGATTATTTCTCTATGTATTGAAATGCTACCGGCAAACAGAAAAAATAACGGACGGACTGAACGATCTTATAAGGGTTCCTTGTAGGACTACGGAACCCTAAAAACGACAACTGTGATATCCCATCAATCCTACTGAGCACTGAGGAGTTCGGTGGCCCGGTGGGAGTACGCATTACTAGCGCATTCGCAAGTAAAGCGACACCGGGCGTGGTCCGCACATGGATATGTGACCACAAGTGGTATAAAAGTTTTTCGAGCTCCTCCGTGTTTCGGAAGGCACGTATAAGCCGTTGGCCCCGGCTGTCTGTATTGTATGGCAGTCGACAAGCTATCTCAGATGCCTTTAGGCAGCTTGAAAAATCTGACACCAGTGTTGACTACTTTAAAGGAATTAAAAAAAAAATCCTACTTATGAACTAGCTGTTGCCCCGCGGCAAATATTATAACTTATGTTTTTCATACAAACTTTGATCCCCCATTTCAGCCCCTTGAGGGTTGATTTTTGAAAAACTATGTGTGACCCCGGGTCTTTAGCTATATCCATACCAAATTTCATCAAAATCGGTCCAGCGGGTTAGCCGTGAAAGCGTAACAGACAGACTTTCGCATTTATAATATTAGTATGGAAGTATGGATACGAAAGTTTGGATGTTTGCAAATCACACATCTACTGGACAGATTTCGATGAACTTTGGCATGTATAAATTTCGACCTAACTCGTATATAAAGCCCAGTGTATAAACGATAAAATTTAACAAATGTTGTGCTTCGCAAAATGCATACAACATCTTGTGGCTAACACAGACATATGACATAAAACACAACATGCAACAACTCATCCATGACGAGACACATGAACTGAAAGAATCCTTTTCTATTACACTTTAAAAAGTAGAAAGAATTTTATAGTTCAATTTATTTGCGGAAAAAATTAAACTGTTATAGTTTCTTCGCTCACTAGTTGGCGCCACTGGCAAGTGAGGTCCGTCAGATGGTACAATGCTGTCATTTGGATGTAATCATTGATGACACTGTTGTACACCCCCGATAGGGATAAAGACTCGAAACTTTTATGTTTTTGTTATGGCTTTCAATGCAGTTGCAGCCAGAAGTACAACAAAAAAAATGACAATGTAATGAGGGTTATCGATGTTCCGTTCACTAGTAGGCGCTACTAGCGAGTGAGGTCTGTCAGATACATCTGACAGACCATTGAAAGCCATAAAAAAACATAAAAGTTTCGAGTCTTTATCCCTATCGGGGTAGACAAAACCAAGAGCCGTGAGACTCAAGGCCACGCTTAACTGAATAGTAGGCTTATTGGTGGACTGAAGATTCAGATATAGTGACAGGTGCTAGCCCATCGCCTATGAAAAAAATCCCCAGTTCAAAAACCAATCCCTTGATTGACTTTTACAATTTGCGCGGGAAGAGTAGCAGGTACATTCTTTGCCTTTTTTCTACGCCTCCAGACCAGCATGATTTTTTTTATTTAATTTATTTGGTTCGCAAACTGGCTGACAAACTGACTGGATATTAAAAAAATGTATAATATCTATCAATTCATGTGCCTCCTCACTAAACAAACGACAAATGGTTCTCTACTCACCGGAGGTTCCACCAAATTATCAATAGCCGTCGTAATGGTCTCGAACTCGCTGTTAGCGGCCAAATCGAACGGCAAAGCGGATGCGGAAGTGCCGGACGCGACGGACGTGGCGGACGTCTTGCCGGGGGAGGGGGCGGCGCGGGCGGCGGGGGTGCTGCGGCCGCGGGTCGATGACCCCGACGGCGGAGGGGGGAGGAGACCTTTCTGTAAGTTATAATGATAGTTGAGAAATGATAGGTATCCAAGCAAAGTGGTTATCGTTGGTTCGGACTGTTTAGACGAGACACCATATGTTTGTGAATATATCATAGACACTGAGGAATTTTGGAAATTACACTCCTTAGAGAGTAAAATGAGAGGATAACGACACGCGCGGGCAAAAGCTTATTAAAGAGCAATTAATAAGGCCTAATTCTCGTATTCAAAGTCGCTGCGATATTGTAGCGACTAGCAGTGTGTGAGCGGTGCGACAATATATAATGCCATACTTTTGACTATTGCCATACCGATTGCACACTGCAAGTCGCCACGATGTCGCAACGATTTTTATTACGAGAATAAGGCCACTGACTAGAAGGCATGATGAAGGAATCTCCAAATGGGTCGGTGGAGAGGGTAAGCCCCTCCACCTGTGTGAGGCCCCGCCGTAACGAACTCAGCTCCTGTTCCAAGTCCACCAGCTCAGCTACGCCACCTTTAATAAGAATACTGACACTGACTAGAGGGCATGATGAAGGAATCTCCAAATGAGTCGGTGGAGAGGGTAAGCCCCTCCACCTGTGTGAGGCCCCGCCGTAACGAACTCAGCTCCTGTTCCAAGTCCACCAGCTCAGCTACGCCACCTTTATTAAGATACTGACCTGACTAGAGGGCATGATGAAGGAGTCTCCGAAGGGGTCAGTGGAGGGGGTGAGCCCCTCCACCTGCGTGAGGCCCCGCCGTAACAAACTCAGCTCCTGTTCCAAGTCCACCAGCTCAGCTACGCCACCTTTATTAAGATACTGACCTGACTAGAGGGCATGATGAAGAAGTCTCCGAAAGGGTCAGTGGAGGGGGTGAGCCCCTCCACCTGCGTGAGGCCCCGCCGTAACAAACTCAGCTCCTGTTCCAAGTCCACCAGCTCAGCTACGCCACCTTTATTAAGATACTGACCTGACTAGAGGGCATGATGAAGAAGTCTCCGAAGGGGTCGGTGGAGGGGGTGAGCCCCTCCACCTGCGTGAGGCCCCGCCGTAACGAACTCAGCTCCTGTTCCAAGTCCACCAGCTCAGCTACGCCACCTTTATTAAGATACTGACCTGACTAGAGGGCATGATGAAGAAGTCTCCGAAAGGGTCAGTGGAGGGGGTGAGCCCCTCCACCTGCGTGAGGCCCCGCCGTAACGAACTCAGCTCCTGTTCCAAGTCCACCAGCTCAGCTACGCCACCTTTAATAAGATACTGACCTGACTAGAGGGCATGATGAAGGAGTCTCCGAAGGGGTCGGTGGAGGGGGTGAGCCCCTCCACCTGTGTGAGGCCCCGCCGTAACGAACTCAGCTCCTGTTCCAAGTCCACCAGCTCAGCTACGCCACCTTTAATAAGATACTGACCTGACTAGAGGGCATGATGAAGGAGTCTCCGAAGGGGTCGGTGGAGGGGGTGAGCCCCTCCACCTGCGTGAGGCCCCGCCGTAACGAACTCAGCTCCTGTTCCAAGTCCACCAGCTCAGCTACGCCACCTTTAATAAGATACTGACTTGACTAGAGGGCATGATGAAGGAGTCTCCGAAGGGGTCGGTGGAGGGGGTGAGCCCCTCCACCTGCGTGAGGCCCCGCCGTAACGAACTCAGCTCCTGTTCCAAGTCCACCAGCTCAGCTACGCCACCTTTAATGAGATACTGACCTGACTAGAGGGCATGATGAAGGAGTCTCCGAAGGGGTCAGTGGAGGGGGTGAGCCCCTCCACCTGCGTGAGGCCCCGCCGTAACGAACTCAGCTCCTGTTCCAAGTCCACCAGCTCAGCTACGCCACCTTTATTAAGATACTGACCTGACTAGAGGGCATGATGAAGGAGTCTCCGAAGGGGTCAGTGGAGGGGGTGAGCCCCTCCACCTGCGTGAGGCCCCGCCGTAACGAACTCAGCTCCTGTTCCAAGTCCACCAGCTCAGCTACGCCACCTTCCGCGGTGGCATCCGCTGCTTTCGACGAGCTGCTCTCGCCCGTCGATGCAATGATCTGAAAGAGAAAAGTGGGTATTTAATAAAAATCCTTTTTTTACTATTTATGTAGTAGAGGAAATTAGGGGAAAAGCCTCCCCTAAATTAGGGGAGGCTTTTCCCCTTATTTCCTCCACTCATCTCTGCCCTTCGTCTTTTTTTTTTCAGTTTTTATCAAACCCCTTCAAATCATCCGACCATCTCGTTCTTGGTAGGGTTCCTCTCTTCCTATATCTGTCGGGTGGAATCCAGTGAGTTGGGTTTTGCGTCCAAAAATACATTATTGTAATCATAGTCACATTTACCTACTACACTAATTTATTTCCTTTCTCATTTTTTACGTTTCAAATATGGAAATAAAAATACATTTGAAAATATGAACTATCATCATTCGTGG
>CM031582.1:6015479-6091779 GCA_018467065.1 Ephestia elutella
CAAAGCATGATAATAATAATACTGTAAATATGTATGTATGTCATATACTGTGTATATGCTTGAACCCTCAAGCATATACACAGTCTAAATAACCAGTCTGGTTTTATGTCAGGTGTGATTACATGTGTTCCACCGAATTTTCAGGTTTACGGCTAGTACAGTAGGCTACATAGAAAAGTATACTAACCGCAACACTATACACTATGAAATGTGACTTTTCTATTTGGCCCACTGTAGATAATGTGTCTTACTGAAGTTTACTCCACGCATGGACCATGGCACGGCATTGACAAATCCTCACACATCTGAAACAAAAGTGATAACAACATACCTCAGCCAAGATCCAGTTCTCCTCTTTGTCGGAGACCCTGACGAGCGCGGCGACCGCGTCCCCCGCGCGCGCCACGTGCCCCGCGTCCGCCGGCACCGCGCCGCACAGCGCCGGCGCGCGCTCCCCCAGCCGCCCCACGTGTAGAGGCAACGTCTGCGCTGCGCTCCAGTAGCATCTTCATTAGCGCGCCGCACCCGATCGTCTCTTTGTTGCCCGCGTGCCTTGCCTGGTCAATAATACACTCCTATAGATTTAGTTTGTCTATTCTATGTTTATTTGCCGGCGTACGCTCCCCCAGCCGCCCCACGTATAGAGGCAACGTCTGCGCTGCGCTCAGTAGCATCTTCATTAGCGCGCCGCACCCGATCGTCTCTTTATTGCCCGCGTGCCTTGCCTGGTCAATAATACACTCCTATAGATTTAGTTTGTCTATTCTATGTTTATTTGCCGGCGTACGCTCCCCCAGCCGCCCCACGTGTAGAGGCAACGTCTGCGCTGCGCTCAGTAGCATCTTCATTAGCGCGCCGCACCCGATCGTCTCTTTGTTGCCCGCGTGCCTTGCCTGGTCAATAATACACTCCTATAGATTTAGTTTGTCTATTCTATGTTTATTTGCCGGCGTACGCTCCCCCAGCCGCCCCACGTATAGAGGCAACGTCTGCGCTGCGCTCAGTAGCATCTTCATTAGCGCGCCGCACCCGATCGTCTCTTTATTGCCCGCGTGCCTTGCCTGGTCAATAATACACTCCTATAGATTTAGTTTGTCTATTCTATGTTTATTTGCCGGCGTACGCTCCCCCAGCCGCCCCACGTGTAGAGGCAACGTCTGCGCTGCGCTCAGTAGCATCTTCATTAGCGCGCCGCACCCGATCGTCTCTTTGTTGCCCGCGTGCCTTGCCTGGTCAATAATACACTCCTATAGATTTAGTTTGTCTATTCTATGTTTATTTGCCGGCGTACGCTCCCCCAGCCGCCCCACGTGTAGAGGCAACGTCTGCGCTGCGCTCGGTAGCATCTTCATTAGCGCGCCGCACCCGATCGTCTCTTTATTGCCCGCGTGCCTTGCCTGGTCAATAATACACTCCTATAGATATAGTTTGTCTATTCTATGTTTATTTGCCGGCGTACGCTCCCCCAGCCGCCCCACGTGTAGAGGCAACGTCTGCGCTGCGCTCAGTAGCATCTTCATTAGCGCGCCGCACCCGATCGTCTCTTTATTGCCCGCGTGCCTTGCCTGGTCAATATAATACACTCCTATAGATTCCTATAGATATAGTTTGTTGGTGAATAATACACTCCGATAGCACAGCCTACCTATATGGTTCATACAGTCGGTCATCGAGGGCCTCTACGCGGAGCAATAGTGGGGGGTGCGGGGGCGGGGGACGGACCGCACGGCCATACTAATTTCATTTTCGATTTAGTATGGCAGTGCGGTACTAATTTAAGGGTTGTATGTTTTGAAAAAACTTGTGTGGAGCGACGCCGATTAGGCAGAGTCCCTTCAATCCAACAAAGCTATTTAGATGACATACTCATATGTTCCGTATCATTTTCCACCCAACTCGGAACCGACTAGGTAACTACTTTTTTACTTTTTATTTTTGGATCCAAGATGGCCGATATTTTTTAATTTTTTTTATAATATGTGTATCGTTTTATAGTTTTTTGGGAACGCTGATGACGAAAAAACACATTTATTTTGAGATCCAAGATGGCGGACATTTTTTTTTTAATTTAACATTTTGGGTATCATTTTATAGGTTTTTAGGGTCTCTGATGACGAAAATAACGTTTATTTTGAGATCCAAGATGGCGGACAATTTTTTTTTTTTAAATTTAACATGGGTATCGTATTATATGTTTTTGGGATCTCTGACGAAAATAAAGTTTATTTTGAAATCCAAGATGGCGGACAATTTTTTTTTTAATTTAACATATGGGTAATGTATTATATGTTTTTGGGGTCTCTGATGACGAAAATAACGTTTATTTTGAGATCCAAGATGGCGAATTTTTTTTTATTTTTTTATTTATCATATGGGTATTGTTTTATAGGTTTTTGGGGTCTCTGATGACGAAAATAACATTTATTTTGAGATTCAAGATGGCGGACAATTTTTTTTAAATTTAAGTTATAGGTATCCTTTTATAGGTTTTTGGGGACGCTGGTGACGAAAATAACATTTATTTTGAGATCTAAGATTTTTTTAAAAATACAAAATAATTGTCCGCCATCTTGGATCCAAAAATAAACGTTATTTTCGTAATCAGCGCCCCCGAAAACCTATAAAAACGATAACCATATTGTAAAATTGGAAAAAAAAAATTTGAACGATATCCATACTTACTGCAAAATTGAAAAAAAAAATTGTCCGTCATCTTGGATCCAAAAATATTATTTTTGTAAACCTCATCCCGAAAATTGGCCACGGGATGCCAGGCAGATGTATGTCATCTTAGCATCCTGGCGCGAGGGTCAGGCTATTTTCTGTCGTGGCATTCGAGTCGATTTGACGGTCTAGCCGCGTATGTCGGCCATCTTGGATTTAAAAAAACACAATCAACAAAAATTCAAATGGCGTCTCACCACTCGCACCCATCTCCTCTATTTTAAATAATAATAAAAGTACATGCACTTTTGTGACAACCCTGACACTGCTGTGTCGGATCACGCTGGCGGCGTGACCGTCATCATTAAGGCCGATGGACAACTGTATGTCTTATTAAACTGTGCCGATAGATAGTTTGTCTATTCTTTGTTTATTTTCCGGCGCTCGCTCCCCCAGCCGCCCCCCACATGCAACAGCAACGTCTGCGCAGCGCTCAGTAGCATCTTCATTAGCGCGCCGCACCCGATCATCTCTTTGTTGCCCGCATGCCTTGCCTGGTTAATACACTTCTATACCTTTAGATACAGTTTGTCTATTCTATGTTCTAATTTTTTTTTATTTCAATAACCTTTTGTGTGCTGGGAGCGGTCAATTGGTAAGTATTTACCACACAGAAAACACTATGGTGCATTCTAGTTTCAGAGGCCAACATCCACCATAGGCTCACTGAACCAACAGAGTACTTACTTCCTACTTCCCTCAAGGACAGTTTTCCACAATTAGGCCTCCAGTTTGGGCCCTTTTAGCGTACCGACATGAACCAACAGAGTAAGTAACATAACTTTGCAGTATCTGGCTGCTAGATGGGTTGATGATGTAAAGAATATTGCTGGCAATAACTGGATTAGGATGGCCTTGGACAGAGAGGGTTAGTGTAAACAGAAGGAGCCCTATACCCAGCCTACATAAAAATTGTGTAGTCTATGTAGGGTACCTACCTGTATCCTTCTCTCATTTTTGATGGCTCGAATCTCATAAATTCGTGCCAATGCTGCTCTCAGCAATCTCTCTTCTTGTTCAGCTGCTGTTAGTCCTGACTTGTAAAGACTTTTCAACTGCATTTGCTGAAAATGATACCAAATAGTATAGAAAATAAGATATTTTTCAAACAACATTTAAAATATTTTTATTTGGCTTTAATCCATAAAATTACATGACAGAGAAATTAATAAGGTTGCCTGTAAAGAATCATAAAAATATAATAGCAGTTTTCAAGTGTTTAAATTTGTTGAATGTTTGTAAACCTTGATGCTTATCAACCTACCTGTTGTGAAGAACTAGAAGAGTCATCATTGGATGCTGGAGATTCAGCTGCCTTCTCCGCTCGCAGTATAGAATCAATGCACTGTTCATTGCGTCCTCTTTCCGCCTCTATATCATAGATCAGTCTATGAAGAGATCTTAGGCGTTCCTGCAGATAATTCAATTATTACATTAAACATTGTAGATGCCTGTACTTAACAATACTGCTACCACACTGCACCTCTTCCTATTACCCCTCAGGAAGGGGAATAAACATTGTTTATTAATAGAGCTCTTTTTGCACTGGCATATAAATAATATCAGTGACTTGACCGTTACAGACATTACAAAAACATTTATTATCAATGCAGATCAACATACTTGCACTTGCTGTGCCGCAACATCAGCGGTTAGAGGCATCCTGCAGAGTGCTTGAAAGCTTCCAGCTCAAATATACCACGTGATACCAGCTGATGCATACAAAAATCTGCACAAAAAGTACGAAAATTATGTAAAATTGCAATTACAGTAGTAAATAGTGCCTATGTAAGTTCAACGAACGATTAAACACTTACGACAATTATTAATTTAAACCATGAAACAGCACAAATCATGGAAGTGAATAATTGCACTTCTGATATTTTACCAAAGAAAGTGTAGTGTAGAACAAAACAAAAAGCCACCTCAAATCGGCAAAATCGAAACAAACAAATTGGTTGATTTGACAACTGACAATTAAGAATTCATTCTCATGAATGACAACTTGACATTGACAGACAATCTTTCATCGTGACCTGGCTAAAAAGTGTTATCAATAAATGAGGGCGCTAGTGTATGTACTACTTTTTGCGAGCAGAGTCACGGAGACATAGCGCCCATTTATGGCGGTCCAAGCAAACGGGTACCACTGGACTGGCAGATGTGCCCAGCCAGTGGTACGCCATATTTGTTTTTTTAACAAAACTTACAAAAAAATGAGATTTCATTATTTTCCTTCAGTATAGAGTAGCTAAAGCATAAACTTTAAGCATGTCGATCTGAGATCGATTAATCGAGAAATCGATATTTTAAAGTAGAAAAATCGATTTTTTAAATCGATATGTAATATTGAATCGATTCAGTGAATCGATATATTAAACCGGAGAATCGAAATATCTCGAATCGAAAATCGTAAAATTATTTTTCCGCTTTGAAATGGCACTTCAGAGCCTGCTTTTGGATAGGAAATAGTACTAAAATTCTAAAAACGCATACTGTCACTGTCACCTGTCACTGTCAACTGTCACTGTGATGTTTGTGTTCCGTCAGAGTGCGCTGTCTGTGATACCTGTGGTCGATTAGAGGTGTCATATTAGCTTATTTTGATAACAATATTATTGATTAAATTACTTTGAGCATACTACAATACCGTATTATAATGTTATCCAGTGACAACGAAAACAACTTTTTATTCAAAACAGAAGGAGGTTCTCTATTTGTTTTTTTATGCATGTTCCCCGAAACCGAAACCCCCGGCGGGACTCAAATTAATAATTTCATTCAATAAACAAACATATATTACTTACTTACTGTTTTGTTTTATTTCTTGCGTGTGTCAGTTTGTAGTACCTAGTTTTTGTCTAAATAAGCAGTATTTAAAAAAAAAAAACGAATCGATTAATCGAGAATCGATATATAAATGCTCGATTTAATCGAGAATCGATTTCAGAGCGTTCGATTCAAATCGAATCGAAAATCGATATTTTTTTCAGTGAATCGACATGCCTAAATTAAACTTCGCGTAGTTAGAGATGGGCGCTTGGATAAATTTCGGGAAGGTAAAAATGGGAAAGAATGGGTAGAATGTAAAAATTAATTTATACCCATTTATACCCGATATTTTTTATTTATACCGGGAAGAAATTAAAATGAAAGTAAATTATACTTATTTTCTTTAATACTGATAAAATAATAATTAAAGTATAAATATTAGGTGTATTTTGATTATAAGGAAGATAAATAACTAGTTGTTTTCGGTTCAAATATTAAAAAAACAAAAACAACAGATTTAAAATCATAGTATTCAAATAATGTTTTGAAAATAATGATGCATATTTAGTATGTGGCTGTTTAAAGTAGAATTAACAAAAAAATCAAAATATCTTCAATTGTATTATAGACTAACTTTTGCCCGCGGCTTCGCCCGCGTGAATTTCCCACGGGAACAGTGCTTTTTCCCGGGATGAAAAGTTCCTATGTCCTTCTCAGTACTTCTAACTATGTGTATGTGAAATAGGAAGATTGGTTGAGTAGATAAAGCGTGAAGAGGTAACAAACAAACTCACTTTCACATTTATAATATTAGTTAGGATTTGGAGGTAACTTCGCAATATTTTTCTATCGAGAAAATTTTATGCAAGCGTGTTTTTGAGAGAGTTAGTAATTAAATTGGCTGACATTCGTGTACGGCGGGCCTTACGATTCGATGATCGCCTAGCCGTTCAATAGAATTCCGGCATTTGGCAAACTTGTTCGTCGCCCCGGCGGCATAACATTTATTGTCTTAAACCAGATGGCTGCGAATGAGTCAGAATAAAAGATACCTATATCTTGTTAGGTCTTTTTTGTAACCAAATCTTAAATTGTACACTTTATAAGTACTTTTTTACACAGTACTTAATTTAAAAACTAAATATGTGCTTAAACACTTTATTTCATAATAAATCTTAACGATATATTATAAAATATCGTAATTACAAACATTTTAATTGATTTTAATTTTTACCCGGTATAAATTAAAAATTCCTGGGAAAAAATGGGTATAAATGGATAAATTTCCGAGTCTCGGAAATTTATCGGGTAAATGCCCATCTCTACGCGTAGTGTATATTTTTTCAGCAGACAAACCCCTCAAGAGATTTGAATAGCGCGCGGGATTCACAAACTTCCTGTTACCTACATACCTGGAAACACACACACACACACATTTTTGAAAGTGTGACTCACAAAAAAAGCGTAAGCCGAATGATTTTTTATTCGATATCCATTAATTCGCAACGAGTGGTCTAGACCACTCGTTTTCGTATGATTTGATAGTCGAACATTTTTTACGTCAAAATCATGAAAGACATAGACAACCGGATACGGATATAGATGGAGTCTATTGGAATTTTCATTTTTGAGTTCCGTTTAACGCTTACGTTCTCTTTGATTGACGAACATTTTTTCTTCGATTCGTTTCGTAGAATGGAGCAGAAATTATCTCTCGTATTACTTTCATACCACTGGCAACATTGCTAGACGAGTGATTTCAAAAATACGGCTTTTGTTTTTCGTGACATAGTGCTATTCGTTTTCCGCGGTGTCACACTTTCAAAAATAGAGCCCTTGCTCGACTTCAGTCCTTTTTAACAAAATCACTGAAATTTAAAACAACAACTTCATGCACATAGAGGAGGCTACCGCCCCTGCTAGCCGCTGTAGTACTATAGTAAAATCTATATAATACCTATGTAGGATTTACGAGTGTGCGTTACCCTGGCAGGAAAGTGTGTCCTGGAGTTAAGTGAATGGAACCAAAACGTTGTGCGTAGTCTAGTGTACATGTGCCGCGAATAAAACTTTTGTGCGTCTTGTAGTTTAGGAAAAAAACGGAAATCTAGGATTCTGCTAGGGTAACGTCGTTCTAGCAGGAAAGTTCTAAACGAATGATCGGAGAGAGAAATATTCTGAGGGGGCAAGAGAGCTTAGAGCTGTGCATTGACTTGGGCCGAAAAGATCATTTGTGCGTCTTCAGGTTTTCGGGATATTGCATTTCCTGCTAGAGTAACGTTTTGCAAAATCGTGGATCTCCTAGATCCATCGTATGTGCGCCTGTAAGACAAATATACATGAAGTAGCTATTCATTTGTGCCCATCTGTGCCATAATTAGATTTAAGAAAATATTTATAATTTTTAAGTAATCGCGTTGTCTTTGAAATCACGAAAAAAAATCATAGCGCCTAAATGAAAAGACGTGTAAGCTCGCTGAAAACTGTATTCGATTCTTCTATACACCTATAATAACCACAAAAAGTTTCTGAACTGCACATGTATTCATTATTGAATAATATTACTAAAAGACAAAATTAGGTGACTTAACTTTGACGTCAACATACAAGAAACCGGCTCAACTCAATAAGTGTGCGTGTGAACCAAAGATTAGTGTGTTCAGTCATAAGTTATCGTGGAAATTTTCAGCTCAAAATGTTAAGGATATAAGTAAATAAACACAAATCCAAAAACATATGAACAACGGCAGATTATCAGGCTAAATTAGAATGACTACAAAAAAGCGACGGTTTCATACATATCGATACCCTTCTCTATTGAACTTATTATACCTAAGCTGTTCGTACAGTCGCATTCAAACGTTTATTAGCAAATGCCAACCTGTAACTTTATTTGTGGGAAATAGTGGAAGTAATTAAAAAATATGTATTGTTGTTAAATAGGGATTTGTATAAAAGTTAAGGTCGTGTTCCTTATTTGTCGAAATAGGTAGATTAGGTACCTTCTATAAAAATACAAAATGTGTTTTTTAAATGTGAAAGTTTATATAGGTACCACTATTATGAACTAGCTACATGGCTATGGCTACTATTTCTTCTTCCATGTCGAGTCGTACAATTTTTTGCACACCGACCGATGTTTCCTTCCTCCGCGCCGCGCGCGCGCACCTGATGACGTTGGATTAGTTTTCTGTCTACGGATAACAAAAACAATAGGGAGGGAGTCGCTTTGTCTAGCTAGCGTGAAGAAAGTGAGATAACTAGTAAGCAAAAATTGTATAAGTGGGACAGAGATAGATATATAATCGTCATTCTATTTTCAATAATGCGATGTATTTTGCTTTTTACTAGAAGTGAGTCATCTTTTCTCTTGGTAAACAGTTTGGTGCGTTGCGTGCATCACGCGTGCATGTTGTATGTTATGACGCTATGGAGATCCTGTTGCGCAGTTGCGTTTGTTTACTAATTAGATGTTGGTTAAAAGTTTATGAAGTTGTAATGGAATAATCTGCAATGGTAAGTAAATATTTAAATTACCAATGGTTAGAAAGGAAGGCATTTGGTTTTCTTTAGCAGTAAGTAAATATTATTTTATTGTTCGAGACCCACAGCTAAAAGTGCAGTCCAAAGTCATTGAGTCATTTTTGTTTTCGGCTAAGCAGTTGATTTGAAAATGCAATATCCCAATAAGACTGGAAATCCTTTCCGCAAAATATGCTTGGTAGATATATAAAGTACCCAGCCAGATCATGAGACATATTTTTATGCTTTGACTACTGGACCACCGAGGCATCTACGGTGTCAAATCCCGTTTGTTTGTTACCTCTTCATGCTTTATCTACTGATATAGTCTTCCTGAAATTTCGCATACACATAGTTAGAAGTACTGGAGAAGGACATAAGGTACCTTTCATCCCGGGAAAAAGCAATGTTCCCAGTGTCCACAGTAGTAGTTTGATCTGTGATTTGATGCCATAATATTTACTATTAAAATTACCTATGTATAAGAGAATAAAAATAATAATTTCCAAATCAAAAACCTCTTTTTTTATTTTATATGGCCACTATGTGCATGTCCTGTGCATTTTATATCCATACTAGCTTTTGCCCGCGGCTTCGCCCGTGTGAATTTCCCACGGGAACAGTGCTTTTTCCCAGGTATCTTATGTTCTTCTCAGTACTTATAACAATGTGTATGCGAAATATCAAGAAGAATGGTTCAGTAGATAAAGCATGAAGAGGTAACAAACAAACAAGTAAATAAACAAAAAAACTCACTTTCGCATTAATAATATTAGTTAGGATAGGATAGTTAGGATTTTTTAATTATTTCCTCAAACTTTGTCGGGAATTCCCAGTTGGGAATTGCCGACAGACGTTTGATAGCGACTGTACGGCCAACAGTTCAGGTATAATACGTTCAATAGAGAAGGTCATCGATATGTATGAAACCGTCGCTTTTTTGTAGTCATTCTAATTTGGCCGGATAATCTGCCGTTGTTCATATGTTTTTGGATTTGTGTTTATTTACTTATATCCTTAACATTTTGAACTGAAAAATTCCACGATAATATATGACTAAACACACTAATCTTTGGTTCACACGCACACTTATTGGGTTGAGCCGGTTTCTTGTATGTTGACGTCAAAGTTAAGTCACCTAATTTTGTCTTTTTGTAATATTATTCAATAATGAATACATGTGCACTTCAGAAACTTTTTGTGGTTATTATAGGTGTATAGAAGAATCGAATACAGTTTTCAGCGAGCTTACACGTCTTTTCATTTAGGCGCTATGATTTTTTTCGTGATTTCAAAGACAACGCGATTACTTAAAAATTATAAATATTTTCTTAAATCTAATTATGGCACAGATGGGCACAAATGAATAGCTACTCATGTATATTTATCTTACAGGCGCACATACGATGGATCTAGGAGATCCACGATTTTGCAAAACGTTACTCTAGCAGGAAATGCAATATCCCGAAAACCTGAAGACGCACAAATGATCTTTTCGGCCCAGGTCAATGCACAGCTCTAAGCTCTCTGCCCCCTCAGAATATTTCTCTCTCCGATCATTCGTTTAGAACTTTCCTGCTAGAACGACGTTACCCTAGCAGAATCCTAGATTTCCGTTTTTTTCCTAAACTACAAGACGCACAAAAGTTTTATTCGCGGCACATGTACACTAGACTATGCACAACGTTTTGGTTCCATTCACTTAACTCCAGGACACACTTTCCTGCCAGGGTAACGCACACGATTTACGATAGTATATAGTACTCTGTGGTAGGATGTACAAACGAATGTTTGTATACGCGATCTATGCGACTGCTACTACCAGTAGGATTTGAAATCAACCATACTGACTTATTTGTGTGTGACAGACACAATCATATCATCATTTCCGATGCAATATCTATCCCGAAATTCCCAAGGGAATAACAAAAGCAATGGGACATAAAATTAGCACTTCTATTCATTTGTCTTTAATAAGGTCGTTAGGATATTTGAAATAAAACAATTGCGTGTTCTTAAGATTATTCTTAAATTATTCTTCAACCTGCATAATTTATAACTTCGCACTTTATGCTTTTTTGTCATTAATCATTATACAGTGCTGTTTGCTTTTTTTTGTAAAAGAAACTGGAAGGAAATACAAGATTGGTTTAACAATTGTACTTGATTGCCCAGGATACACCAATCTTTCCCAATAAATCAACATAAAAATCAATGCACAATATACTGGATTTTGTTTTTTTTCTGGAAACAAGTTGGTGGAGCCGAAGCCAAACAATAAATTCAATTGAACTGTTGAAATAAAATACTGATTACAACATTTTAGAATCTAAATATTCTTAGTGATCCTTTTGCTAGCCAGGTACCAATACAGCGATATTAAGTATAAAAAATGTACACGCTACTAATTTGTAGCTATAATAAAACAGCTGTCAAGATCCTGCCACGACGACGCTAGTGGTTCCTACAAGACATCACATCAGATAACATCAATACTTTGAATCATTCTTTACAAAAACGAATTTAGAATGAGAGCAAATCTGGCGATGTAGTACAGCTGGGTATGGGACTAACTCGCTCAAAAATAGGAGTAATTCTACATGTATGAAGTGCAATACCAGATGTGTAAACACCCTAAAATAATTATGTAAAGAAACATTCAAAGATTGTACAATTAGGACTTGGTGTTTACATCTCAAATACCAAACCCACAGTTTATTATTAACTGGTTTCATAGTTATCTCGCGACTTACTGTACAAGTACTTTTGAACTTTCTATTATCATCTGGAGTGCAGAATAAACAGACACAGTTATCATACTTCACTTAGTCCTTACTCTAGTAAAACGCGTGCAAACCCCTAAAGAATCTCATGTTGTGAGCTTATGTCAATTTCACTATAAATAGCGCTAAATGTGGGTTGAATTTAAACAAAAGTATTAAAAATTACAATGCTAAATTGCGCTAATTTGTTACATTTATAAAGATTTACGCCTTATTTTCAATAGAGAATATTTAGTAGAATTTGTATGACAATCGTCACCCGCACGACGAGATATCGACTGAATCCTTCTCAATCACCTCACTAGAGCATGACTTGAGAAAATCTAATAACTAGCTGTCCTAGATTACTTGTTAACAATTACGCTTAGATACCTAACATTTCAACAATGATATCAGGTTCAACTATTCACAAAAATATACTTGTGTTGACCTAATATTTATTTTACCTATATCGGAAGCGGACTTCCTTGTGGCTTAAAAGATGCTCCGTTGTCTTAGCCTGCAGGCGCTCTAGATTCACGAACAGTATCAGCTAACCTGCTTTTAATAGGGAATATTGCTCTAGAATGTCTTACATTTCCTATCAAATGTTTCATTTACACACAAATAGCACAACATTTCAAATAGTCAGTTCATTAATCAATCTTATACAAATAAAAATAGAATTCATTCGTTCAAATGATCGGCTTAGATTACAGGGTGTCCCTGCCTAGAGTAGGCGGCCGGACCGACGAGTTGGGGAGGGCCGGCGCCCTCTACCGCACTCAGTAAGGGCTGTAGTACGAACCACGCCTGAAGCCCCTGCGAATAACGCATCATTTAGTCATTGCATTAAAGAAACCAACAAATTTTTCGCCTGACTGCTTATGTGCTTTTTCTTACAAATAAATAATCATGTATAAGTCTGGATATTTTCTATGATTACTTACCATTATGATTTGTAAACTATTAGGCTAATGCGATTAAAATACGCTTTGATGCGTCAATTCAGCAGATTAAAAATAAAATCAAGATTGAAAGTTGATATATTGGTAGCAACCACGGTAAATATACGTTTTCAGTAGTAGCAAGAACTTGGATTTTAGTAGAAATTGAATGTTGTGCAATTTTAAAGATTCTAGTCCAGGCTATTCTACAGGATGGGATATCATGCCTTAACTATCGGGATTGTCAACACTGGCTGTATTGAGGCAGAACAGAAGAAATATCAAACATCAGAAAGAAAATGAATATAAATTTATTTCTACCAACAAGTAACATTCAACATAATATATATTTTAAGAAAAAGACATGCAGTGCTAGATACAATATTTGCTACATATATATAACAGAGTTGTATAGGTAGAGTAAAGGTTTGTAGAACTAATTAATAAATAGTACATATCAGTTCGTACACTCTCCAGCCCACCATATATAGGCTTAAGCTATTTATCCAATTTTAAATAAAAAAAATAATATGCAGTTTTATCTTCATGTCTTTTGTACAAAATATGATAGTTATAGAAAATAAAGCAGCTAAAGTTTAGCAGTCATCATAGAAACATCTAATAACAGGCAGATCTCCCATGCATCAAAATGCTAAAATATACAACTACTTGAGAGTAGAACTATTTGATACCCCCCATTAACTGCAGATCCTTGATCATCGCACAAATAGTCACAATAGTGAACATTGCTATTTCTGGACTATAGTTTAACTATGGCCAAAAACATAACACACAAAGTGATAGGTAACAATAGTTAGGCACAGAGCAAGTTTCATACATGAAATTGGACATTTTCTAAAAATTGCGCCAAAATGCAACAGCGTATTTCGGCCTTCAAAACAGTCCAACCAGTAGATTAGTAATATGGAGGCATTTCTTTTTAATTTTTGTTTCATATTACTTTGAAATGCAAGTGCATTGGCGTGTGATTCCAAAGAAATAAGCTGTGATAATAGGCAATGTATGAAAATTTTTAAAACGCTTGATAATTTTTCTGGTAGTAGGAATAACATTCCTGATTAGCCTGTAAAAATCTTAGATTTTTCTGTTCTACCAATTAATAATAATAAAATATTGTTTTTAATTCGCTTAAAAATGGCGGACGTACGGCTGTAAAGGATCTTTCCCATGCCATGTAATATTTAAAAAATGCAACAGTCACTTGTTATGTCACTTTGATTGTCACAATGACATAACTCTTAGAAATGACAGTCGTTAAATGTCATTTATCTAATGTCAAATGACACTTGCATTTTTTAAAATATCATGGCATGGGAAATATCCCTAACAGCCATAGCTCCGCCATTTTTGAGCGAATTGTAAACAATATTTTTTTACAATTAATTGGTAGAATAAAAAATTCTAACATTTTTACAGTCTAATCAGGAATGTTATTCCTACTACCAGAAAAATATTCAAGCGTTTTGAAAATTTTCATACATTGCCTATTTGTAGTTCAAACAGTGTGCATTTGGCCTGTAGTAAATAATGCCCAGTGAGCTAGAAGTTTAAGCTTTATTATCTATTTGCATTGGCCTGCAACTATGCACATTCTTACCCTGCCCTGACTATGTATGTAAAATTTCATTATGATTAATTTCTCTCATTTAAAATTAGCAAAAAACACCAACATTCTAATACTATAAAGAAGAAAAGTAATAAATAGACGCATGTACAGAGCTTAGTTGGTCTGAGTAAAACGACTTTTCGAATTTTGATGAATTTTCTACACAGCTAAAAGCTTTATATTTCGATAATACCGTCTGAGCAAAGCCCAGGGACACAGCTAATAAGCTTAACCCTTTATAAGGCAATAGGTATTCCAAAATCGATTTGAATCTTATTACCGATACATTAGGTTCAATATTTGATGGGAATATTGCTACCACTGCCTTACAAAGGCTTAAAATGATTCATGCCGGCCACTAGACTATAGCCTGACCGCAGTTTACTTGACCCTGTGTTCTACGATAGTAGACTTTACGACTTACGCTCTAATGTAAGATTCAGACTGGGCGGGCTGGAAATTAAAACTTACCATCAAATAGTTATTAAGTTCCATAATTGCATGCCGATAACGCATGCAGCATGTCAACAATTTGCTAAAGGAAATTGAAACTTCCGTTAAGTAGTTAAATTCCAAAATCGCGTGTCAATTCACGCCGAAGCCGACCCAGTGTGAATCTTGCTGAAGGGTGTCGATAGCCCATCAGAGGGTTTCATAGCGGCTTACCATGCGATTACTTTGCTAAGATACTTTGCCTAGTGTCATTTTGGCGTCGTAACTATTTTATTTATTGAGGAACAACTAACAACAGTAGCGGATTTAGGAGAGGGGCACGGGGGCACGTGCCCCCCCCAGACTGCTTTTTTGTGTACCTACTGTGGAGAGAAAATTTCATAACAGTGCATATCAAATAAGGAAACAACAGAATGTTGTCTGCCCATGTGGTTTATTTCTTGATTTTTTGCAAATCTGGTCCTTCTGCAGTAGCGTAGTGAGAGCAAGTGTTTAGGATTCGTTTTAAGGCGGGCGGTAACAGCATCAGGACGGATGTCGATTTGTTGCACCCCTCCCCCCCCCCCCAACATGCATAGTCCGCCACGCTCCTTGTGCCCCCAGAAAAAATCCTGGATCCGCCGTTGACTAACAATTACATAATACAAACTTAACAATACAGATTACATATAGAAATCGGTAATTATGTAACCAACTACGTTATCCACAGTATAATAGTTTAGTGAAGTTAATTATGATTGTTAAAATTACATTAGCCCAAGTATCTTAGCAAAGAAATCACATAGTAACTATACAGTATGTTTTGTTAAACACGAGCAACGTTTCTAAATCTAAAAAAAAATCAGCTATTTCATACATTTTACAATACCTACTCGCCCAAAATGTATGGAACAGTTTTTTTTTTTTTTGCGATTTCATAATCGGTCCCATATAAAAATTGCTCATATTCATTCACTTTCACCCCTAGAGAGGTTGCTGGTGTTTATAAAAACACTCTGTAAACTATCATGTGGGTCCATGTTAGCGTTGCAGGACTATCGATAGTTAACCTTGAAAAATAGTCATACTATCGATAGTATGGATAGCCAATAGTTTGCAATACTATTGATGATACCCAAAACTATCGATAATATTGCTTTTCAATAATATCGAGACTATCGATACTATTAATGTATTCTAATCAATACTATCGATGCTACTGAATTGCAATACTATTGAATTTTTACAGGCTATCGATAGTGCAATAGTATCGATTGTTTGTTGAAATACAAGTGTCAATACTATCGATAGTTTTGAGTATCATCAATAGAATTGCAACCTATTGGCTATCGATAGTATGACTATTTTTCAAGGTCAAAATACTATTGACAATACTATCGATAATCAACACTATTGCTGCAACACTAGTCCATGTGGTGTGTATAATCAAAAGTCGCACCTGCCGCGGCGCACGGGCCGGTAGCCGGCGTAGTAGGGCGAGAACCCGCCGCGGAAGCCGCGCCCGCGCCCGCGGGCGGAGCGCGGCGGGCGGTTCGTCGACGACAGGCCCGGCTTGTTCGTGCGCTTCGGCATCACCTGCAAACAACATTGCAATTTTTTTTATTACATATTTATGTCCCACTGTCACATTTTTTTTATTAGATATTTATGTATCACTGCTGGGCAAAAGCTTCCCCTAATTCTCTCCACTCATCTCTGTCCTTCGTCTTTTCCTTCCAGTTCTTCTCGAATCCCTCAAAATTAAACACAAAACTAAAATAATAGTACCTTTGTAATTGGTCTTACTATATATTAGGGTGGGTCACTTTTGTATGGAGAAAAAAAAAGTTTCTTGTATTGACAATGTGTAATGATTAAATGGTGTCATACGATGTCAAAAATAAACACGCAAAATATGGTTATGATCAGATATCATTTTCTGCCTCCGGATTGACTTTGAAATTAATGAAAATATCTAAAAAATATGCTCATTGGAAATCTCCTATATATAGTTTTAAAGTAGTTATTAACATGAGTTTATATAACATATATGTATAAATAATTAAAAATAATGCCAATAGTTATGTAATTATATGATATTAATTTTGTTTTGAATTTTCCACAAAATGATTCGTAGTGTCAAATTTGGCATAACTTTGGGAGACGCAATCTGAACTTTTTTTTGGTCTTCTTCAGCAAATTTGCTGCACGAAACACATGAGGCATATATTTAAGCATTAACTACTCTTTCCACTGCTATGGTAATATAAGACAGGCATAGGAAAATCAGTTCACTCTCTCTTATGTTTGTTACAAAACTATACAAATTTTCTTCCCTTAAGATCGGAGGCTTGACAACATTTTGCTACCAATCTATTAAACCAAAGAGTGTCCTGCGAAAGTAGGTTTATCCCTATTACCCCTAGCTCTTGGATAAGTGAAGTTTGGTCTGTCTGGTGGTGATGGAGTTTACAAAAACTCGAAGCGCAAAGTTGTTTTAACAGATCAGCATAAATTCATTCTCGGAATAGGCGAAAAGGCTATTTCTTTGGATCATATGATCATTTTGGTTTTAAAGCTGATAAGCACATAAATAATAAGACCAGCTTTCACAGATCTCGTGTTCTAACAAACATAATAGCGCACCAATTAGGAACGTAAACTTTCAACAACATATATTTGTAAAACTTCTATTAGATTGTGTTTTTCTCGTATTTTTTTTATGGAAACAAAGGTTAAATAAACGAGTATGTGATAGCTGCTCTTGCTTTGATCCAATAACCCATTCCAATAATTTATTTTGGCGATAGTAGTGTAATCCAGGGTAACGGTGGCAGTCCGCCAACCTGCATAACTATGTGTAAGTACATAAAGTAACTAATTTTCGCATTTATAATATTAGTTAGGATTAGGATATAAGTTGAAAAAATACTTTCTTCCTAAATGTAATAGGGACTCACCGAACACTGATAAACCCTGCGAGGTTTCTGTAGTCCGGTAATTATAGTATGTGTGTTTTTAGATATTATGTTGAATAAATGATTTAAAAAAAGCACAAAAAGAAAATACCACACACTAGCTTTGCTTGAAGCTTAGCCTGTGTGAATTTCCCATGGTAACAATACTTTTTCTAGCGATGAAAGGTATGTCCTTCTAGCACTTCAAACTATATGTATGAAAAATTTAAGGAAGATTGGTTCAGTAGATAAACCGTGAAGAGGTAACAAACAAATTCAATTTCGAAATTAACGTGTAGTATCTTGCATTATCTTATCTCATAGATGTAGTTCTATTGTCTTAAAAAATTTTGTGTTGTGGAGGTTCAATTCTATATCGGCAACTAGCGCTTGATCAACTATTAATTTATTATTGACCGTGAGGGCACTAGTGTCTAAACAGTGAGGACAATAGTGTCTAAACAGTGAGGGCAATAGTGTCTAAACAGTGAGGGCAATAGTGTCTAAACAGTGAGGGCAATAGTGTCTAAAGAGTGAGGGCAATAGTGTCTAAAGAGTGAGGGCAATAGTGACTAAACAGTGAGGGCAATAGTGTCTAAACAGTGCACGGTGGTCCAAGCGCCCTACTAGCGCGGTCATAAATACCTTACTTCATTAAATTTGTTAAATGGGATTTTTCTGAAGGGTAAATAATAAAAGAATGCTTCACTAATGTATATTGATGCTTTATATATAACAAACAGTACAATTTGCACTGTTTAATATAAATTTAAATAGTCAATATTTGAGATTTATTCACCCTCGTTCGCAAATACATCTGAACATAATATCAACGCTGTTCATGAAGGGGTTATCATTAAATATGTATTCTTTTATACAAATTACGTACAAAAGAAGGCAAGAAAACAAAAACTACAATTTATTTACAAACGTCATTATAACCACAACTAAGTTAAATAACTACAACAACCAACCTAATTTCAATTTAATCTAAATTCTTAATAAATCTAAAGCTTGCCTCGACATAACGCTCTTTTTTTACGGGGAAGTTTCTGAAGACCACTGATGAATGGGTCTGAGCTGAGTAGAAGTCTGTTTAGTAAGTCCGTATTCGTAAGTACTTGCGACATTTTTCTCGTGTGATCCCGTCTAAAGGCCATATAGTTTTTGTTGTTAGTTTCTGCTGCCTCTTCGGATAATTCTTGATTTAGTTCTAGAGACAATTTTCCAAAATCTATCAAGACTCTTACATAAATTAAGTATCTTACTATCTAAGTTCCTAATGTCTACATTTTCGACCTTATCCAGTGAAGCTAGAATAGTTTCCAACACGTGTTAATATTTCTGAAGAACAGATCCAGTTATGGCAGACCAAATCTCAAAGAACTGCATCCTTGAGAACGAACATTAATCAAAGTACCTACCTGAAAAAAATAAATAATAATTTACGCATGTTTCGTAGACCGTGCTACGCCAGAGCCTACGCAGTCGTAGAGGCTGTATAGCAACTAAATGTGCAAAAGGGGGCTATAAAACCTTTTATATTTTCAAAATAGACAGTCCATCCTTTAATATAAGATATATTAGAGAATTCGATTATGGTTGATTTTTTTTGTAGGTCTATGTCAAATCAACTTTAAGATACATATTTGGTTAAAATAGTGTGTGGCGTAGCACGTAAAAATACGTCATAAAAAGTAAAATAAAACTTAAAAATATAACTAATTAGTAATAACATACCTTGATCTTGGAAATCCATGTCACAAACACCACTCAAAAACAATGCAATTCTGAGTATTCATAGTTACACAAACAGTAGTGCTAATAAGTTACTGATAAGGTGAGCGCAACGTAATAATGTGTTCACTTCGGAGGTAGAAAAATAAGTGATAATTAAGTAAAATTGATGACATATGTATACTTTAGGGTAGCTTGTTTATCTGTTAATCATTATAGATAACTGAATTGGGGGTAATTGAAGATGAATTTTTAACATTTATGACCTATGGCGGGACCACCGTGCAGTGAGGGCAATAGTGTCTAAAGAGTGAGGGCAATAGTGACTAAACAGTGAGGGCAATAGTGTCTAAACAGTGAGGGCAATAGTGACTAAACAGTGAGGGCAATAGTGTCTAAACAGTGAGGGCAATAGTGTCTAAACAGTGAGGGCAATAGTGTCTAAACAGTGAGGGCAATAGTGTCTAAACAGTGAGGGCAATAGTGACTAAACAGTGAGGGCAATAGTGTCTAAACAGTGAGGGCAATAGTGACTAAACAGTGAGGGCAATAGTGTCTAAACAGTGAGGGCAATAGTGTCTAAACAGTGAGGGCAATAGTGTCTAAACAGTGAGGGCAATAGTGACTAAACAGTGAGGGCAATAGTGTCTAAACAGTGAGGGCAATAGTGTCTAAAGAGTGAGGGCAATAGTGACTAAACAGTGAGGGCAATAGTGTCTAAACAGTGAGGGCAATAGTGACTAAACAGTGAGGGCAATAGTGTCTAAACAGTGAGGGCAATAGTGACTAAACAGTGAGGCAATAGTGACTAAACAGTGAGGGCAATAGTGTCTAAATAGTGAGGGCAATAGTGTCTAAACAGTGAGGGCAATACTGACTAAACAGTGAGGGCAATAGTGTCTAAACAGTGAGGGCAATAGTGTCTAAACAGTGAGGGCAATAGTGTCTAAACAGTGAGGGCAATAGTGTCTAAACAGTGAGGGCAATAGTGTCTAAACAGTGAGGGCAATAGTGTCTAAACAGTGAGGGCAATAGTGACTAAACAGAATTTTTCTTTTTTATTTCTATGCCGATTGACTACCTGCCAGATTGCTATCTGCCTTAGATAGCCTAGAGGAATTGGTCGATTGACTACATGCCAGATAGCAGATAGCCTTGGAGGAATTGGTCGCTTTTTTATAAAAGTTATCAGTAAAAACCTAAAGATTAGATAGCCTTGGAGGAATTGATCGCTTTTTTATAAAAAGATATCAGTAAAAACCTAAAGATAATGGGATTCCCCTATCATAATTAAAAACTGCATCATACCTTTATTTGACGCCCTCTGAATAATGAGTCATCCATAGCCATAGCAGTCTGTACACTATCTTTATCACCAAATTCAATGTAAGCAAAGCCTTTTGGGTGTCCATCGAACTTATTACAAAGAATTGTAACCCTGAAAACAAACCAACAAAATGTTTAAATATGAAAAATAATTAAATGTATGACAAGATTAATACCAGCAGCAACTATTCACAATTTGCCTACTATACTTTTCAAAGTCAAAATGATAAAGCCCTGGCTTTTGAACCATGACCAAAAAATATAAACATTTACAGATTGTACCCTGGGAGTATCCTTCCAATTTTAGAGGGAGTCATTCTATTAGTGCTTATAAAGCTTTATAGAACAGCTATATACCTATTTATAGAGCCGCATCCATGGAAGTGCTGTTCCAGCTCCTCTGCTGTGGCTCCATAGTCCACATTGCCAACATACACTGACCGGTTGTCAGCTTCTATTTTCTCCTCCAAAGACATGTTCAAAGGACTTGCTAGAAATAGTCACACTATCAATTATTTTTATTCACAAGGAGAAAATAATATGAATTCTTACCAACCAAACACCTAAACTCAATTTGTATAAAATTTACAGATCTTTATCAATCATGTCGACTAAAAAGATAAGTTTATAATCATAGTAAACATAACAGGTTTTAAAAGAAAATATTATGTGTACAGATATTTATGGTAAATTAAAAAGAAATGCTTACTGAGACCAGGAGGGCTTCCCATGCTCATTTGCTTGTCTACTTCAGTTTGCATCTGTTTTAGCTTCTCAGCTTCTTCTTCCATCTCCCTCACTCTCGCCTTGATAGCAGCCAGATCTGGTACCTCATTGTTTCCAGACGCCTCATCACCTCCCTGACAAGAATTTGACCAAAATTGATGAAACAGAAATATTATAATTTCCAATTATCAATAAATATATTGCAAACTCACTTGTTTAACACCTCAGTTCAAATAATGAGTATGCATTGATAAGTTCTAGGGTGGGATTTTTCACCTATGCTGAGTCTAGAGGATCGTGGACTGTGGAAGGTCTTTTAACATATTGGGTCAACACAACAGACTGAAACTAGTCTGGGTGCCACATCATATTGGGGTCAAAGGCAATCAGAATGATGACGAGTTTTCAAGGAAAGGACCAGGCTATCCACTAGTACAGAGGTTCCCAAAGTGGGCGATAACGCCCCCTTGTGGGCGCTGCAGGTCTCAAGGGGGCGGTAAGAGACCCAGAAAGAAAATGTTTTTTTTTTTGCTAGGAGCTTTATTTAGCTAGAGGCCTCTTAAACAACGACTGCAAGAGCTCTCGACTCTCAACAACAACTTGTGAACATCAACTAATATGAATTAAAAGATTGCTCAAACTCGGTTCTATATTTCTCTCCGCGTAGTTCATATATCTGTCCTATTTTATTTAATATAGAAAATAAAAATCATGTCAATCGGTCGCTCCGTTTTCGTAATGAAAGTAGACACAAAAAAACAAATAAAAAGGCAACAGACACACTTTCGCATTAGTTTTTATATAAGGATTGATTATTTTAGTTATATTTTTAATAAAAGATACTGTGTTTTAATACTATAAAGTTGCGTTTCAATAATCATTCTTATTGGCAGGTGGAGCCCGTAAGAGTTAACTTGAGACCTAAGCGCCGTTGTATGTTACCTACTGCGCTCAGGTTTCAAGTTGCGGGTTATAGTAAAAGTTTCGTTTAGAATTCTCCGTTAACATACATATATAGGTCACAATAATTAATTAATTTAATTTAAAGTTATAGTGGTTTTTAAAAAGGTGATAAAATGGGGGCGCTAAAAAAATATTTATTCTCAAAGTGGGCAGTAGACAAAATAACTTTGGGAACCACTGCACTAGTAGGAACTGGACCTTTTGTTAAGACTCTTGGACTATCATATGGAATGGTCACTATAAAAAAAATTATGACACTGCAAATGTTGAGAACAGACAAAGGCTAAATGGAATAAATTGGGTGTTCACTCTAAGGCAATACTTGGTGCTGATAATGCCAAGTGGTACGAAAAGGTCTGTAAACTTAGCCGAACACAGTCAAAAACTCTAGTGGGAGCCCTGAGTCTATGAAGTACATCATGTGTGAGTGTGACTCATTGGCTAGCAAGCAACTGTCCCTCTTTAAAGTTGTGTATCCGGAGTTGGAGAACTACAGGCACGTCAAACAGGTGATATTCTGAAGCTCTGTCCTTCTTCAGAAATCCCGCTGCGGGTGAATAAGGCAAAGGGATAAGTACAAAAGGGACAAAGGTTCTACATACTTTCATGACTTTGGCAATTACTGCATGATAATTATAAGGTTCTAGTATTCAGAATATTAGTGTCCCATAAAAAGTATAAAAGCAACAACACACCATTAGTTCAGGTGCTTAATACTCTTTTTTCTTTGCAAAATATTTTGGGTTGGCTTTAGAATGGATTAAACTCAAAAGCGACCTTGCTGAAAAAGGTAGTATAGGTTGCGAGGATGCGAGCGACAGCCTTAGGTTATACATAAACCAAAATGCGCCAGAACCGCAAGTCGGTTCCCCAAAATAAAAATGAATTTTAGAGTTATAATTTTAGTAAACTTGTGAAAAGGAAAGATATTTCAATCTGTTGAAATTAAAAAAATATTAAAAATCAGTTTAATCTATTCTAAAGCAACCCCAATATTTTTGTGACCTACATACAGGTCATGATTGTATGGTAATATGAATTCTTATATTCTAATGTACCTATGTACCTACAAGAAGTACATAGTAAATATAACGGCAAATTAACTATCCATGTACCTCTGCCTCTACTGATTTCAAGCATCAACTTAGTTATGTATGCACAGCATTTAGTAAACACGAAGACAAAATAGAAATATCACTTACTCCGAGGCTGTTGTCCGTCATGTTCAAGGAACCGTTGGTGCCGTCCAAGTGATTGTTATCGAGAGAATCTAAATAATCGTCATTTTCTGCCATGTCCACTTACTGCCTCTATCATTAATTTGGGCACTCTGGGCAGCTACACCTCGAATTTCCTGAGGAATAGTAATGTTTTATATTCAGCAGAATTTGAATACGAAGATGCTTTCACTGACGTACCGGTAACCAAAATTTGCGAAACAGTGACCTACTTTAAAAATAAGTTTGGCACAGTCCACAATATTTCACTTGAATTCACGTATATTGACACAAATTCAATAACATCATATTATTGGGATGATAATAAAGGATTTGTTTGGCAAAAAATATTTGGTATTTTATCGCCAAACAAACGTTTGACAATTGACAATCAATCACGAAAGAAAAAATGACTGACACTTTATTTGTCATAAGCTCCTTGTCGATGCTTCCCTCCCCACACACACGGCACGGCACGGCCACACACAACTAGTGATGGGCACTTTCTCAGGAATATTCTTGAGAAAGGATTTTTTTTTAAACCGAGAATTTTCCTTTTTCAGTGGAAGTCGAGAACAGGAAATTTCTCGGCTGAAATCACTAGCCACAAGTCAAAGATAAAATACTTTTACTAACTTCAAGCATATCACGAACAGGAGATGATGCGAGCGCAAACTATGCAAAGAAGTCTGCCATTTTCGGTGGGTGGGAAAACGTAAGCACTAACGAAAAACGCTGTGCGGACAACATAATTTATACACAGACACAACAGTATGAGCGGACTTAAGAAAGGCAGAAGGATGATGCCTGTGATGGCCGCTCCAGTTGGTTAAATGCTCTTAAGGCACTAACTGGTTGGTATTTATTGCCAATGCCCCACATCAAATCTTAATAAAAAAATTAACAGTTGCCAAATTATTTAAAAAAATGACAGCTGTCAATTCTGTCATGAATTCAATTTTGTTTTGTTTGTGTGTGCAAGCCTCGAGTGCGAATCAAACTAAAAATCTAAAACCTACATTATTCATTAAATATCTACCTGCTAACTGTTAGAATAGAAATAACTACTTCTGTTTAAAATTTACAAGTGCCACAGGTGCAAAAATAACTAGTCCTTGAAACATGTCTGCTATTGGGCCAGAATTTTTAGCTTTTATAAAGAAATTGGAAGAAAACGGCGACAAACTTACACCTGGGACGCCTTTAGAACAGCCCATTGATTTTGAATTTGTTGTAAGTACAGCATTGATTAGTAATTACCAAAAAAATTGAGCATTTGTATGAAAGTGGAATTTGTTTACCAATGCTTGCTTCTACAATATTTTTTAGTCCATGAAAGTGTGGTTCTTTTAATACATCTGAAAAAGATTCGGAATGACAGTGTCTTTAACATGGTGCTCCAGTTATATGCTGAGAAACATATTCCCTTAAGCTGCCTTTTCATCACTTATCAGTTACAATTTTTTTTCAGAACTCAACATGCTGTGTCTGCAATGGCTATTATGGACCAAGTTTTGGAGAGCCTGTTTGTGTCACCTGCCACTCGTTTTTGTTCCCTGATTTCCCTTCATACCTCCCCACCTCATACTTTTATAGCGAGAAGACTGATGATGGAGACTCGGGCAATGATGAACCAACAGACTTAAACTACAGCATGGCGAGAGCAGGTGCCAGAGGAATTGTATGTGGATTGCCCACGTGGTGGTATTACCGGGTTACGGTTAGTTAGTGGTCTATGTAGAGATATAAACAGCTGATTTGCTTTTATGTTAAGCTACCATTTAAGTATAATTTATGATTATTAATTATTTATCCTTCAATCATAGCATTTTATGATTAGAGATGGGCGCTTGGATAAATTTCAGGGAAGGTAAAAATGGGAAAGAATGGGTAAAAATTAATTTATACCCATTTATACCCAATATTTTTTATTTATACCGTAGAAATTATAAGACAGGACAGGTCATTCTGGAAATCCTTGGGGGAGGCCTTTGTCCAGCAGTGGACGTTCTTTGGCTGAGAGAGAGAATTATCCTTATTTACTTTAAACCGATAAAATTATAATTAAAGTATAAATATTAGGTATGGTTTGATTATGAGGAAGATAAATCTAGTTGTTTTCGGTTCAAATATTAATAAAACAAAAACTACAGATTTAAAATCATATGTATTCAAATAATGTTTTGAAAATAATGATGCATCTTCAGTATATGGATGTTACAAGTAGAATTAACAAAAAAATCGAAAACGGCAGCACCTATCTTAGTACCATATTTAGAACAACTATTCAATAAAGTCCTAGAAACTGGAAGAGTCCCAAAACAATGGTGTATTTCAGATATTATACTTCTGTACAAGAAAGGTGACCCAGCCGACATTGGTAACTATAGACCAATAAGTCTAATGTCTAACGTATACAAACTTTTTGCATCCTTATTACTGAGCCGTATTTCATCAAAAATAGACAGCAACCAAACCAATCGAACAAGCAGGCTTCCGTTCAGGTTTTTCCACGATGGACCACATACACACTCTGGAACAAGTACTTGAGAAACATAAAGAATTTAAACATCCTCTCTACGTGGGTTTTATCGACTATGCAAAAGCTTTCGATAGCATTTCACATAACTCTATTTGGAAAGCACTAGTCTCATACGGAATAAACAAAACTTATGTAAACATTATAAAAAACATATACCTTCAAAGCATAAGTAAAGTAAGACTCGAAAGCAAAGGAGAAGCTATACCGATTCAAAGAGGCGTCAGACAGGGTGACCCTCTGTCACCTAAACTGTTCATTGCTGTGCTGGAGGAAGTATTCAAGGAAATAAATTGGGAAAACAAAGGAATAATGATAAGAGGTCACCATCTAAGCCACCTCAGATTTGCAGATGACATTGTAGTGCTTGCCAAATCAGCATCTGAGCTAGAAACAATGTTAGAATCCTTAGACAAAGAAAGCAGGAAAAAAATAGGCCTACACATGAACCCTAACAAAACAAAAATAATGACAAACCACGTCAGGAAAGAAATACGGGTATCAGGCAACCCTATTGAATACACAAATGAATACGTCTACCTTTGGAAGCGGATGTCTTTCAGCAAAACAAACAACGAGGAAGAAGTAGACAGGAGAATCAACATCTCTTGGAAAAAATTTTGGGCTCAGAAAGAAATATTGAAAGGTAACTACCATCTAAAGCTGAAGAAAATAATAATGGATACTTGTATTCTACCATGCTTGACATATGGTAGCCAAACTTGGACTTACACCAAGAGAATTAAAACTAAATTAACGACCTGTCAACACTCCATGGAAAGAAGCATCTTAAAACTAAAGAGATTACATAAAACCAGAAATGAAGAACTAAGAAGGAGAACTAACATAACTGACGCTCTTCAACATGCTCTGCGTCAAAAGTGGAGGTGGGCAGGCCACATTGCAAGGTCAAAAGATAAAAGGTGGACACTGGAGACAACAAAATGGGCAGGACCAGAAAGCAAAAGACCGCAAGGAAGACCGACCCAACGATGGGTCGACGACATCATAAAGATCGCAGGGACAGGATGGATTGGAGTTGCCCAGGACAGAGAAAGATGGAGGGAGATGGAGGAGGAGGCTTCCACCCAATAAGGGATCCATAAAAACAAAAATTCAAATTTATACCTTAATATTGTAAAAATCACACACTGTAAATGGAAATAAAGAAGCTTATTATTATTATTATTCAGTATATGGATGTTACAAGTAGAATTAACAAAAAAATCAAAACATCTTCAATTGTATTATAGACTAGCTTTTGCCCGCGGCTTCGACGGCGTGAATTTCCCATGGGAACAGTGCTTTTTCCAAGGATGAAAAGTATCCTATGTCCTTCTCAGTACTTTATGTGTATGGAAAACAGGAAGATTGGTTGAGTAGATAAAGAGTGAAGAGGTAACAAACAAACACGCTTTCGCATTTATAATATTAGTAAGGATTTAGAGGTAACTTCTCAATATTTTTCTATCTAGAAAATTTAATGCAATCGTGTTTTTTGAGAGAGTTAGTAATTAAGTTTGCTGCATTTTAATTTTAAATTCAGTTTTTCATTATTACTGATATTACAGACATTCGTGTATGTAAAGCAATCTGGCCTAGTACGGTGGGCCATACGATTCAATGATCGTCTAGCCTTTCAATTGAATTCCAGCATTTGGTAAACTTGTTGTCGCCCCGGCATTACATTTATTGTCTAAAACCAGTTGGCTGCAAATGAGTCAGAACTAAGATATGTTTTGTCAGGTCTTTTCTAACCAAAACGTAAATTGTACACTTTATAAGTATTTTTTTACACAGTACTTAATTTAAAAACTGAATATTTGCTTAAATACTTTATTTCACAATAAATCTTAACGATATACATTTTATTAAAATATCGTAATTACAAACATTTTAATTGATTTTAATTTTTACCTGGTATAAATTAAAAATTCCTGGAAAAATGGATATAAATGGATAAATTTCCGAGTCTCGGAAATTTATCGGGTAAATGCCCATCTCTATTTATGATACATTTACAATAGATGCAAATGCTTCATGCAAATTGTTTGTTGTTGAGGGATAAATATAGATAGTGAAGATTTTCTGTAGTTATCACAAATCTTCCAATTTAAGAACTATGCTCTTGAAAGTGTAACAGCAATGACTTGACATGTTAATGTTTATTGCTCTTTAAGTAAATCATATACATTTTTAAAAACAAATAACAATAACATTATGACCCTTCACAGAACTCTCTAGAAAGTGAGACAAGTCCAGAAGATGGGGTACCGACCATGCCTTCAGTCAGCAACTGTAGCATTAGAGCTGACAAACCCGGGTACTATTACGAGCTTCGTGACCCTGAGATACCTGATGTGCAAGGCTTTGTTCAGCCACAACCACCGCAACCCCCACAACCACCGAGCTTAGCGAGATCTTTACAGGCATTGTCTACTTCCCAGGCCACCAGACAATCTTGCGCCTGGTCTGGTTGAACATCTTCCTTCTGAGGGTGAGTTAACAATATTTACCCCCAATTCACAATGATTTTAAGACTTGAAACTTATAGCCTTGGTTATAAATTTCAAGTCATCATCATCATCATGTTCATTCATCTTAGAATCTTGATTCTAAACAATACTGTATGCTCTAGAATTGCACATAGGACACTTTTTATCCCTATTTTATACATGTACTAGCTTTCTGCCCGCGTGAATTTCCCACGGGAACAGTGCCTTTTCCCAGGGTATCCTATGTCCTTCCCAGTACTTCTAACTATGTGTATACGAAATTTTAGAAAGTTTGGTTCAGTAGATAAAGCGTGAAGAGGTAACAAACAAACAAACAAATAAACAAACTCACTTTCACATTTATAATATTAGTTAGGATTAGGATAGCCCAGGAGCATAGTGGTCATATTATACTTATACACGAAAGTTTATGTGGATGTTTTAGTATATGTTACTCTTAAGTAATTTTGATGGATTTTTATACAGGGGAGAATATTCAAATTCAAAAATACTTCCTTGGAAAATAACTTTTCGATTCACTTACATTGGTGGCTACAAGTGGCAGGTGACTCCTTTTAAGTAAAAGATACCTGTGTTAGGAGTCACCGTATAAAACTTGAAACAGAACATTCCTCAGGAGTGGAGCTCCGGAGCTCATACAAACAATGTCTGTGTTCCCTTGCATGCAGTGCTGCTGTGCATCTTCAGCTACCTGGACGACATGTCGCTGTGCGCGTGCGCGTGCGTGTGCGCGCGCTGGGCGCGGCTGGTGCGCGCGCACGTGCCGCCCGCGCGCTGGGCCGCCTTCACCGCCCAGCGCTGGCCGCTGTTCAAGCCACTGCCGGCCAACATCGACTGGCACAAGGTCTTTCTTTCTTATCGAGTGTGTTTACTAAAGGGCCATTTAGACGGTGCAAGTTTCTTGAACATACAAGAGCAATAATAATAAAGGTTGGCTGGTAGATAATGCTTTAGCATTAAGCCCTCCTATTGTACGTTTACTCTGTATTGCATCCACTAATATTCCTAAATGAGATTCTTTGTATTGTTCTAAATAATTAGTCTCTCTGAGAAGCAGAATATGAAACAAAGTAACAATACATACTAGAAATTTCTGATGTAGCATAATGTTGATGGGTTATGAGTTTATATTCTGTTACAGAAATATCAGGCACTAGTGGAGTCGTCGTTCTGCAGGAACTGCCTGGTGCAGATGTGTGCGCAAGCGCCGCCGGTCGGCGTCGAGAACGCCTGGCGCAGAAACAGGCTGCGGAATGAACTCAAGGTGGGCTTCTTCTTCTTCTTTCAGCCTTTCTCTACCAAATAGTTGGTGTAGGCCTCCTTCAAACCTCGCCATCTTTCTCTGTTTAAGGCAGTGAGAGTCCAGTTGCTGCCTGCGATCTTTTTGATGTCGTCTTTCCATCTCATTTGTGGTCTACCCCTGGGGCGCTTTTGATCCCATGGTCTCCAATCTAGAAGACGCTTGCACCATGAGTCCGTTTTTCTGGCAATGTGGCCGGCCCACTCCAATTTTAACTTGGCCACTCTTTGGCCAACGTGGTGGGCTATTCTATATCATTTCACCTGTCCGATTGTTTGTTAGCGAGTTAAATTTGACCCACTTGCGCTTGTCCTACAGAGTTGAAATTTGACTTGTGGCTTTGAAATTTGACCTGATGATGCAATCAGGATCATCTTCCAATGAGGGAACCCGGCAACGATTAACAGCATGGACATAATTTTTTTTTTAAAGGCACGAAACATAGCAAGCGCCCGAGGCGCGCCCCGGGCGCTGTGCAGCGCGCCCGAGGCGCTGGCCCGCGCTTACCGCGACCTGAAATGGCCTTTTTTCTATTTCATATGAATTTTTCAGTATCAAACATGGTTAACGAACAAAACGAGCGCCCCATTCGCTTCCTATGTTTCGTAAAATTGAATCCTGTACAAACTTGCATACTAGCGTCTCGGGCGCAAGAAGGACGCGCGCCCGGGGCGCGCGTTTCATTCGCGGCCGCGCCTCGGACGCTTGCTATGTTTCGTTTCATACTAATCCATACAATTTAACCAAGCGTCCCGGGCGCGCGCCCCACTCGCGCTTTGCCCCCCCCCCCCCCCTGGTCACTTGCTATGTTTCGTGCCAAAGACACTTCTAGCCACGTACGACCAACCTGTGGAATCAATTTCCTGCGGCGGTGTTTCTGAATATGACAATGGAACCTTCAATAAACGAGTCTACGTCTTCTTGAAACACACTCTTCTGATACCCCTGGTGTTGCAGTCGTCCATAGGCAGCGGTGATCGCTTACCATCAGGTGACCCGCTTGCTCATTTGTCGCCCCGTTATAAAAAAAAAATTACCTTAATTTTTTTTTTTAATACCTTGAAAAAATTTTCCTTTTTCAGATGCTTCGCAATGACCCCCCGGAGGGCATAGCAGCGACGCCGCTGGACGCTCAGTGCTGCCACTGGCAGGCCAGCGTCACCGGCCCAGTCGGCTCGCCCTACGAGGGCGGACTGTTCTATCTCTATGTGCAGGTCACATATGGGTGAGCCTACTTTCTGTACAACGACCCTTCGGATACATAGCGGCGACAGTGCTGCCACTAGCAGGCCAGCGTCACTGGCTCACCTTGTGTAACTTAAACTTAAAAACATAGAATGACAAAATACTGCGTAATTTTCATACTGACCACGTACAGTGCCCCACTCAGACATGATATCTGTTATAAAATAGGGGCTTCGTCCTCGTGGAAATTTCGGGATAAAAAGTACCCAATGAGATCTGTGTACCTTTCATCAAAATCCGTCCAGTAGTTTTTGTCTGAAAGAGGAAACATCCATTCTCACAAACGTTTCTAATATTAGTAGGACATAGATTTAAAGCAGTACTATTGTCCAGGTACCCCATGAACCCACCGGTGGTGCGGTTCCTGACTCGCATTCTGCACCCGAACATCTCAAGGCATGGAGACGTTGGCATCGACTCGGTGCACCACAACTGGTCGCTGGCACTCACCATCAGCAAGCTACTCATCTCCATACAGAGCCTGCTCACTGACCCCTACACTGCGGTGAGTACATTACATCGACTGTGCACCACAACTGGTCGCTGGCACTCACCATCAGCAAGCTACTCACATCTCCATACAGAGCCTGCTCACTGACCCCTACACTGCGGTGAGTACATGACATCGACTGTGCACCACAACTGGTCGCTGGCACTCACCATCAGCAAGCTACTCATCTCCATACAGAGCCTGCTCACTGACCCCTACACTGCGGTGAGTACATTACATCGACTGTGCACCACAACTGGTCGCTGGCACTCACCATCAGCAAGCTACTCATCTCCATACAGAGCCTGCTCACTGACCCCTACACTGCGGTGAGTACATTACATCGACTGTGCACCACAACTGGTCGCTGGCACTCACCATCAGCAAGCTACTCATCTCCATACAGAGCCTGCTCACTGACGCGTATATTGAAATTATACAAGGCCAGCACACGTTCATAGTGTCCTAACAGCTGTACGGTTTCAAACAGAGCCTGCTCACTAACAAAAATAAAGTTTTTGATAATATACATCGACTGTTACCGTAACTGGTCGCTGGCACTCATCATCAGCAAGCTACTCCTGATCTCCAGTACAGAGCCTGCTCACTGACCCCTACACTGCGGTGAGTACATTACATCGAATCCACAACTGGTTCTGACATTGTATATCAGCAAGCTACTCATCTAAACATAAACAAATGCTTTGTAAAGTATACAAGCTTGGAAAGACAATATTAAGTACTAGCTGTTGCCCGCGTGAGTTTCGCTAAGATCAGAAAAATCTTTGTAAAAAATATGGTATAATGTAGCCTGGTCACTCTACACTGGAGTTATTTATCAGACTGTTCCAGATCTTCAATTTTTATACATCAGCAGAAAATGATCTCCATACAGAGCCTGCTCACGCGACCCCTACACTGCGGTGAGTACATGTATGTTATAGTGTAGCTGGTCTCTTGCTGTTCTTCATCAGATGTCTCCAAATATTTAATTTTTTATACGTCATCAGAAAATGCTCATCAGGTTGAACGATTTTTGTTAAGGCACCATTTCCATATTACTTATAGTTTAGCTGTTCCGTTATGGTTCTTCATCAGGTGTTCCAGTTTTCAAAATGAATTATAGGCTTAATAGCTATACAACAAAAAAAGTTTCATTCAAATCAGTACTTTCGGAGATTATGCGATTGACTATACATACAGACAGACAAAAACATCAAAAATTATTTTTTGCTTTCAATTATTCTTTTGTTTGTATAGGTCACCATAATTATCCGTCAAAAACTGTTTTAAACTATCGGCCGTAATCATTTTAACTAAGTTCGTGTCACTCACAAATAATATAAGTACAAAAATTCAATCAATTATACTTTTTGGAATCAAAATAAACAAAACACTGCATACGAAAACAATGGCGCGTAGGCTTCAGCATTCCTTCCTAACTAATATTATAAATGCGAAAGTAAGTCATTTATTTGTTTGTTTGTTACCTTCTTCACGCTTTATCTACTGAACCAATCTTCCTGAAATTTTGCATACACATAGCTGGAAGTACGGAGAAGGACATAGGGTACCTTCATCATCGGGCAAAAAGCACTGTTCCCGTGGGAAATTCACGCGGGAGAAGCCGCGGGCGAAAGCTAGTTGATACAATAATCTTAAAAAGAATAGAAAGATGACAAATTCGTTTGTGAAAAAAAGAAAAAGAAAAGCAATTAACCAAAATGGCTACCTAGAAACTCTTCGCGCATAGATTCCAAGTACATCATCGTGCGCACATCAGCAGAGCTAAGAAAATATACACGATTATCTCCGCTATGGTAACTAGAGCAGTATATTTTCGCTGCACAAAATATGTAAGTGTACGTAATTGGAAAATATACGCGATAAAAACTGTAGTAACCATGTATAGTTTTCAAAAAAAGTTTAGTAATATAGAATTTGAAACCTTATACGCGAGCGAACGTCCGAACCTGTGCGTACTGGCCTTTGTATAATTTCAATATACGCCTCACTGACCCCTACACTGCGGTGAGTACATTACATCGACTGTGCACCACAACTGGTCGTTAGCTCACCATCAGCAAGCTCACCATCAGCAAGCTACTCATCTCCATACAGAAGCCTGCTCACCGACCCCTACACTGCGGTGAGTACATTAACTCGACTGCACCACAACTGGTCGCTGGCACTCACCATCAGCAAGCTACTCATCTCCATACAGAGCCTGCTCACTGACCCCTCACACTGCGGTGAGTACATACGACATCGACTGTGCACCACAACTGGATCGCTGGCACTCACCATCAGCAAGCTTACTCATCTCCATACAGAGCCTGCTCACTGACCTATACACTGCGGTGAGTACATTACATCGACTGTGCACCACAACTGGTCGCAGGCACTCACCATCAGCAAGCTTCTCATCTCCATAAAGAGCCCGCTCACTGACCCCTACACTGCGGTGAGTACATGACCATCGACTGTGCACCACAACTGGTCGCTGGCACTCACCATCAGCAAAGCTACTCATCTCCATACAGAGCCTGCTCACTGGCCTTCGCTGTACACTGCCGGTGGGTACATTACATCGACTCGCACCACAACTGGTCGCTGGCACTCACCATCAGCCAAGCTACTTATCTCCATACAGAGCCTGCTCACTGACTCCCACATTCGCGGTGAGTACATGACATCGACTGTGCACCACAACTGGTCGCTGGCACTCACCATCAGCAAACTACTCATCTCCATACAGAGCCTGCCTACCTGACCCCTACACTGCGGACGGTGAGTACATTACATCGACTGTGCACCACAACTGGTCGCTGGCACTCACCATCAGCAAGCTTGTTTGTAATATATTGGGTAAAACTAAACGCAGGCGTTTCCTGTTATCGCCGCCAGGCGTTTTGGGGTTCTCACATTGCGTGCGTGCAAGATGGCTCGCGGACGGTCGCCATTGTCCCTATGCGATATCGGTTTGATTTTTAATACGCGAGAGGTCCCGCGTTCTTTGATGGCTAATTGGCTTGATTTGTATTTGTGAATTTCCTGTTTGTTAAATAACTATTGAACTTTGTGTTTGTGTACCCGTCATTGTGACTTTCTCCTGTGGGATGTGACGCGTGGCTGCTCGCTCACATCTACCTGTTGCCGAGCCGATTTCGGGAAGAAATCTATTTATTTGTTCTGGGGCATTGAGATCTCATGGGTTAGGTAGGGTGATTAGGAATTCCCCCTTCCCGAAGACACTCAAGTTTGGATCCGAAGAGAAAGAAGATTTAGCTTGGTAAGTGGTTTTCCATTGTAATTAATTTATAGGTTAGGTTATCATATAGGGCCCTGTAGCTCCCTTCATAAGCTACGGTGGTAGCAGACTGCGTTAAGTTAGTTAGGTTTTAGTCGGGCAAACGTGGTGCCGCGTGGAGATTTTTTCCCGGTACTTATTTTTTACCGGTGGTTTTTTCCCTGTGAAGTTCCGGTACAGAATTCTTCCCGCCGCTTCGTTTGTCCGGATTCGCGCTGCGCACATTTTCTGGCAGCAGAGCGTAGTTGCTCTGCACATTTTCTTGGTAGCAGAGCGTAGTTTATCTACCCTCTATTTGTTCGTTTGTAAAAAATAATTAATTGTTTGTAAAAATTATTAGATTTTTCTTAGTTTGTTTGTATAAGAATATTTGTAACCTTTTTTGTATTTGTTTGCGGTTTGTACCGTGCGTTCCGGGTTTGTGCCATTCTCATACCTACCGCGGTTCTTCGTGTAGGTGTTTGATTTTGTTGTTTTTTATTTACCTTTTGTTATTTTTTGTTTGTGACTTGACGCGATGGCGAAGGCCTCCAATGCTAAGGCGACACTCGCCAACGAATTGAGATGGTTTGTGACGGCCGGTGGACTCCTGTCCCGGAAGGACAAGGGAGGCCGCTGAGACTGGAAAAGAGCGGATCAGCTCCGCTCACGATTGAACAACGCGGAAGCGGCCATGGCGGCGCTTACCGAAGCCGCTGACCTTTACCCCGGAGGTCTACGCAGGTCACGTGGCGGACCTGGACCAGATTCCTGAGTCTGCACGGGATGACATCGTGGAGGCGGCGGCCGCAATAAGGGCGAGACAGGCTGGCGGACCAGCCCCTCGCACACCTGTTAGACAGGAAGGACCAGCGGTTACTGGTCGGCTCCCCACCCTTCAGCTGTCCCACTTTGGGGGTAGGATGGAGGAGTGGGTGGCATATAAAAATATGTTTGAGTCCCTGGTCGTAGCACGACAGGATTTGTCGAAGGCCCAGAAGATGGCCTACCTCCTCTCCACTCTTGAGGATGAAGCGCGGTCGCTCATCCAGCACCTCCGGGTGGAGGACGACCAGTACGACACGGCTTGGGAGTTATTGAACTCCCGCTACCAAAACTTACGTTTGTTAGCGGATGCGCACGCCGCACAGTTGATGGCCCTGCCCAAGGTGGCCAACAGGGCACAGTTGCGCCTGCAGTTGCTCACGCCCGGTACAGTGGCCTGTAACGCGCTCCGCACACTGGGGCTGCCGGTGGACCAATGGTCCTTTTTGCTGGTGCACATTGTATTGGGCAAATTACCCAATGACATCCGCTCGCGATTTGAGCGCGAGAATGCGGAACGGGATAGCACCACCCTACCAACATTCACTGACTTGGTGAGGTTTTTGGAGTTTGAGGCACGGGCTGCTGAGAATACCATGACGGACTCAGCGCCATCCAGAGCGCCTGAACGCAGGCCCTTGGAACCCTCATGGCGAGGGAAGCCCCAACAGGGAAGGCAACCGCCACCGCGTGGAGCTGGTGCGCGGGTTGCACACACGGCAGCAGTCGCGAGGGACGCGGACTGCCTGCAATGTGGTCGGATGGGCCACAGCCTGCTGCAATGCAGGGACTGGCAGGGACTGCCAGTACAAGATCGGCGCCGCATGGCAAGGCGGCATGAACTTTGCTTTTATTGTTTGGGCGGTCACTATGCACGTGACTGTCCTCCAGTGCCATACCATGCAGTGCATGCCGTGGGCTTCACCACGCGATGCTTTGCATGAACCGCAACGGGGATGGCACCCGGATGTTGAGGCAGGGGTCCCCTATGGGCGGGGGCGCTCCTGCGCGAAGCCCTCCACCACCGGACGGAGGACGCGGCTTCGCTCGTCGCACCCCCCTCGGGGAGGGGGTCGCGTACCGGCGCGGGTCTTGGCGGACCGGGACCACGCGCCCCAAGGTCGTGGCCAGTATGTGGCTGGCCAGGCCCCGGATAGGGCCCCCATGGGCGGGGGCCCTAGACCGGACGGGAGAGTGGGGACACCCCCCTCCACGCGCAGATTACCACTACCCACCACCATGCAGCCGCAGCGGTTTTCTCCGCCGCTGCACGAGTACCCACGGCTGGAGTACCATTTCCCGCCGTACCATAGGTATGGCCGGGCCGCGGGTTATGCCCCCTCAGATGAAGGGATGTGCACTCGCCCGACATATTATCCGGGTCAAAGTGGCGCCCCCTGGTTTGGAGAGAGTGGGGAGCCCGTAACTAGCTTGCTCCCCTTTGCTGGGACAGAGCCGCGGACGGTTCTGCTCCCTACCGCGGTGGTCCGCGTATGGGGTCCGTGGGGGAAGCCATTAATTTGAGAGCTCTGTTGGACTCAGGGGCTCAAAGCAGTTTGGTTACCACTCGAGTGGCACGCCAGTTAGGTTTAGTCGTGGAAGACTCGCCTGTGCCACTTCTTGGAGTTGGTGGCATACAAGTGAAGTGTCTGACGGGCCAGACACTTGTCACCTTTTCTTCGCTGAAGTCCTCCACACATGAGGATCACGACTTCGGCTATGGTAATGGATACCATTGCGGGTTGGCACCCCTCGACAGACATACCGCCGGGGTGTGTTGTCTTTGGTTTTCGGGTCTGGATTTGCGGCCGACCCCTTTGTAGCTTTCATCCCGGCCCAGTGGACTTGCTCCTGGGCTCGGACGTATTGGGTTGGATTTTGCTGGGTACCCAGAAAGCTCTTGGGTTCGTCTTCACTGATGGCAGGTGTCTACGATTTTTGGTTTTGCCCTTGATGGGCTCCTGTGTTTTGATAATGGCACCGCGGAGGAGCCACCGGTTGTTCGCATCTGCGTCCTTGGCCAAGACCATGCAAAGGTTTTGGGAGGTGGAGGAGCCACCTATGAGTTCCAGGATGGATCCGGAACACGCTGAGTGCGAAGCCCTTTTTCGATCGACCACGGAGAGGTTGCCCTCCGGTCGGTTTGTAACTAGGGTACCCTTTGTTGCCTCTCGTCCTAGCCTAGGGCAAAGTAGGGCGCTTGCGGAGAAACGACTGCTGTCCAAGTGGAGCGACGCATGCAGCGTGACCACGTACTTCGCGATAAATATATTGAATTTATGCGCGAGTACGAGGATTTGGGTCACATGTCTCCGGCTCGAGTTGATTGGAGCTCAACTGAGCATTACTTTTGCCCCACCACGCGGTGAGCAGTGAAGGCCTCAACAGGCGGGAAATTGAGGACCGTCTTCGATGGGTCCGCAACCCACTTCGAACGGGGTTCTTCGTTGAATCTGTGTTTGCATTCGGGTCCCAAATTGCATAGGGACATAATTGACATCATCTTGAACTTTAGAAGACATCAAGTGGTTTTTGGCGCGGACATCCGGATGATGTTCCGCCAGACAGTCATACATCCTGAGGACAGGCGATTCCAGTTGATACTCTGGCGTGAGCGCCCTGAGGATCCTGTGACGGTGTATGAACTCAACACAAACTTACGTATAGGTTTGAAATCTAGTCCCTATATCGCCATCAGATCATTGCTTGAATTGGCAGAGCGGGAACGGATCCGCTTTCCCCGTGGGGCTTCCGTGCTGTCACGTGACTTGTATGTTGATGACGTGTGCACCGGAGCCCAAAGTATTGAGGAGGCCCTCCTACTGCGGGATGAAGTGATTGAAATATTGAAGACAGGTGGCTACGAGCTACGTAAGTGGTTGTCTAATGAGCCTAAAGTTCTAGAAGGGATCCCGGAGGATCACCAACAGAACCCTCACCTGTTTGAGGATGTGGATGATCCCAACAGGATAGCGGGGATTGCTGGGCATGCAGCACACCAGCCGCTAACCGATATTTTTACATTCCAAGTGGACTTGGAAATACCAAAGGTCTGGACTAAGAGAACGGTGTTGTCCGTAATAGCCCGTATGTTTGATCCAAGCGGTTGGATCAGTCCAGTGATATTCTCTGCAAAGTGTCTTCTTCAGAGACTTTGGACTTTGGGCGTCTCGTGGGACGAGCCGCTGTTTGGCTCTCCATTGGATGATTGGCTCGAGTTGTTTTCATCGATTAAGGAAGTCAATCGAATTGCCTTGCCTCGTCGAATATTGTCCCCTCGGGAAATATCGAGCCAGCCTGCATGGCTTTTGTGACGCGTCGGAGCGAGGCTACGCCGCGTCAGTCTATATGCGGACAGTTGACGCCGATGGCCGGGTCAATGTCTCGCTTTTGTTAGGGAAGAGCAAGGTCGCCCCCATCAGGACTAGGCTGACTATTCCCAAGCTTGAGTTGAGTGGAGCTCACCTTCTCTCTAAATTGTTGCATCACGTTGCATGTGAGCTGGCGGCCACGGTCGAGATACGGGACATCTTCGCCTGGTCGGATAGCCAGGTCGCGCTTGCATGGTTGCGCGCGGCCCCACATACCTTGGAGGTTTTTGTTGGAAACAGGGTTTCCCAAATCCAGAATATCGGAATTGATATAACATGGAGACATGTGCCGGGAGAGCTTAACCCAGCGGACTGTGCCTCCCGAGGTTGTACGGCACCAGAATTGGTGTCACACCCGCTCTGGTGGGGTCCAGAGTGGCTGATGGGATCAGAAACTTCTTGGCCTGTCTGTCAGACAGATGTTACTTCTTTGAGTTTGACTGGGCTCCGTGTACATGCTGTAGTCGCTGAGACGACGTCGGAGCCGGATTGGCTACTTGCTCGGTATAGTAGCTTGGATAAGCTTCTGGGTGTTACCAGTTGGATTAAGCGTTTCATACATAATTGTAGAAACCCACAGGCAAAGCGGTTGGAGCCGATTGCAGGTGCAGAAGAGCGCCGGAGCGCATTGTTGCATTGGGTCCGTGTCGTGCAGACCGGACGGTTTGAGTCAGAGCTTCGTATTTTGCGCGACGGACGCGCTAAGTTGAAGGGCGCGGTCGCTCGTTTGAACCCGTACATCGACTCGGATGGGCTTCTTCGGGTTGGAGGCAGGCTCCGGAAGGCGGATCTTCCATATGAGACTCGCCATCCTCTGTTGTTGCCCAAGGGCGGACCCTTGGTGCAGCTTTTGGTGTCTGATCGACACATTCGTAACGCCCATGCTGGGTGCAATGCTTTGTTGGCTATTTTGCAACGCGAGTTTTGGATTTTGTCTGCCCGAAGAGCAATCCGTAGTGTCCTGTTTCGATGTATTGCATGTTATAGGTTGAAGGCATCCACGATGCAACCACAGATGGGTGATTTGCCCGCTGATCGAATCCGACCTTCGAGACCGTTTGACGGCGTTGGAACCGATTTTGCCGGTCCCTTTTCGATCAAGGCTTCTCCCTTTCGTAATGCCCGTATTGTGAAGGGCTATTTGTGTGTATTTGTTTGTTTGGCCACCAAGGCTGTCCATTTGGAGGTGGTATCGGCTCTGACTACGGAGGCCTTCGTCGCCGCGTTGGATCGCTTTGTTTCGCGTCGAGGTCTACCTTCCCTTATTAGGTCTGATAATGGCACAAACTTTAAGGGAACTGTAAATTATCTTAAGGATGTTTCTGTATTTATTGATAAGAATTGTACTAGTTTAAGTCAAATTGCTGCTCAAAGGGGAATAACCTGGAAGTTTAGTCCCCCAAGTTGCCCCCATTGGGGAGGGATTTTTGAAGCGGCTGTGAAATCCGCAAAGACCCACCTCCGCCGCATTATCGGAGAAACGGCTCTAACTTTTGAAGAGCTGGCCACAGTGTTTTGTAAAGTTGAGGCGGTCCTCAACTCTCGTCCTCTCTGTCCGCTATCTCCAGATCCAAATGACTTGGAAGCTCTCACCCCTGGTCATTTTTTTGGTGGGAGGAGCCGTTGAATGCCCTGCCCGAATACCCGTGGAAGGATGAACGCGTATATCGGTTGTCGCGTTTTCAAATGTTGCAGCAAATGAGCCAGGACTTTTGGCGTCGCTGGTCGCTTGAATATTTGCATTTGCTGCAGCAAAGAGTGAAGTGGACAGACAGGACTGAGCCTCCCAGGGAGGGTGATTTAGTATTGTTAAAAGAGGCAAATTTGCCCTCATTGCTTTGGCGACGAGCTCGCATATTACGTTTGATTCTTGGCGGAGATGGCACTCCGCGTGTGGCTGAGGTGTTGGTCGACGGTTCGATTTTAAGGAGAGGTGTGACCTCTCGCCCGCCTTCCCGTAGAGTAAGCTAGCGGTCTGCTTCTCAGACCGGGACGGGGGATGTTTGTAATATATTGGGTAAAACTAAACGCAGGCGTTTCCTGTTATCGCCGCCAGGCGTTTTGGGGTTCTCACATTGCGCGTGCAAGATGGCTCGCGGACGGTCGCCATTGTCCTATGCGATATCGGTTTGATTTTTAATACGCGAGAGGTCCCGCGTTCTTTGATGGCTAATTGGCTTTGATTTGTATTTGTGAATTTCCTGTTTGTTAAATAACTATTGAACTTTGTGTTTGTGTACCCGTCATTGTGACTTTCTCCTGTGGGATGTGACGCGTGGCTGCTCGCTCACATCTACCTGTTGCCGAGCCGATTTCGGGAAGAAATCTATTTATTTGTTCTGGGGAATTGAGATCTCATGGGTTAGGTAGGGTGATTAGGAATTCCCCCTTCCCGAAGACACTCAAGTTTGGATCCGAAGAGAAAGAAGATTTAGCTTGGTAAGTGGTTTTCCATTGTAATTAATTTATAGGTTAGGTTATCATATAGGGCCCTGTAGCTCCCTTCATAAGCTACGGTGGTAGCAGACTGCGTTAAGTTAGTTAGGTTTTAGTCGGGCAAACGTGGTGCCGCGTGGAGATTTTTTCCCGGTACTTATTTTTTACCGGTGGTTTTTTCCCGGTGAAGTTCCGGTACAGAATTCTTCCCGCCGCTTCGTTTGTCCGGATTCGCTCTGCGCACATTTTCTGGCAGCAGAGCGTAGTTGCTCTGCACAAAGCTACTCATCTCCATACAGAGCCTGCTCACTGACCCCTACACTGCGGTGAGTACATTACATCGACTGTGCACCACAACTGGTCGCTGGCACTCACCATCAGCAAGCTACTCATCTCCATACAGAGCCTGCTCACTGACCTATACACTGCGGTGAGTACATGACATCGACTGTGCTCCACAACTGGTCGCTGGCACTCACCATCAGCAAGCTACTCATCTCCATACAGAGCCTGCTCACTGACCCCTACACTGCGGTGAGTACATTACATCGACTGTGCACCACAACTGGTCGCTGGCACTCACCATCAGCAAGCTACTCATCTCCATACAGAGCCTGCTCACTGACCCCTACACTGCGGTGAGTACATTACTTCGACTGTGCACCACAACTGGTCGCTGGCGCTCACCATCAACAAACTGCTCATCTCCATACAGAGTCTGCTCACTGACCCCTACACTGCGGTGAGTACATTACATCGACTGTGCACCACAACTGGTCGCTGGCGCTCACCATCAGCAAACTGCTCATCTCCATACAGAGCCTGCTCACTGACCTATACACTGCGGTGAGTACATTACATCGACTGTGCACCACAACTGGTCGCTGGCACTCACCATCAGCAAGCTACTCATCTCCATACAGAGCCTGCTCACTGACCCCTACACTGCGGTGAGTACATTACATCGACTGTGCACCACAACTGGTCGCTGGCACTCACCATCAGCAAGCTGCTCATCTCCATACAGAGCCTGCTCACTGACCCCTACACTGCGGTGAGTACATTACATCGACTGTGCACCACAACTGGTCGCTGGCACTCACCATCAGCAAGCTACTCATCTCCATACAGAGCCTGCTCACTGACCCCTACACTGCGGTGAGTACATTACTTCGACTGTGCACCACAACTGGTCGCTGGCACTCACCATCAGCAAGTTGCTCATCTCCACATTACATCGACTGTGCACCACAACTGGTCGCTGGCACTCACCATCAGCAAGCTACTCATCTCCATACAGAGCCTGCTCACTGACCCCTACACTGCGGTGAGTACATTACATCGACTGTGCACCACAACTGGTCGCTGGCGCTCACCATCAGCAAACTGCTCATCTCCATACAGAGTCTGCTCACTGACCCCTACACTGCGGTGAGTACATTACATCGACTGTGCACCACAACTGGTCGCTGGCGCTCACCATCAACAAACTGCTCATCTCCATACAGAGCCTGCTCACTGACCCCTACACTGCGGTGAGTACATTACATCGACTGTGCACCACAACTGGTCGCTGGCACTCACCATCAGCAAGCTACTCATCTCCATACAGAGCCTGCTCACTGACCCCTACACTGCGGTGAGTACATTACTTCGACTGTGCACCACAACTGGTCGCTGGCACTCACCATCAACCAAAGCTGCTCATCTCCATACAGAGCCTGCTCACTGACCCCCAACACTGCGGTGAGTACATTACATCGACTGTGCACCACAACTGGTCGCTGGCACTCACCATCAGCAAGCTACTCATCTCCATACAGAGCCTGCTCACTGACCCCTACACTGCGGTGAGTACATTACATCGACTGTGCACCCACAACTGGTCGCTGGCACTCACCATCAGCAAACTACTCATCTCCATACAGAGCCTGCTCACTGACCCCTACACTGCGGTGAGTACATTACATCGACTGTGCACCACAACTGGTCGCTGGCACTCACCATCAGCAAGCTGCTCATCTCCATACAGAGCCTGCTCACTGACCCCTACACTGCGGTGAGTACATTACTTCGACTGTGCACCACAACTGGTCGCTGGCACTCACCATCAGCAAGTTGCTCATCTCCATACAGAGCCTGCTCACTGACCCCTACACTGCGGTGAGTACATTACATCGACTGTGCACCACAACTGGTCGCTGGCACTCACCATCAGCAAGCTGCTCATCTCCATACAGAGCCTGCTCACTGACCCCTACACTGCGGTGAGTACATTACATCGACTGTGCACCACAACTGGTCGCTGGCACTCACCATCAGCAAGCTGCTCATCTCCATACAGAGCCTGCTCACTGACCCCTACACTGCGGTGAGTACATTACATCGACTGTGCACCACAACTGGTCGCTGGCACTCACCATCAGCAAGCTGCTCATCTCCATACAGAGCCTGCTCACTGACCCCTACACTGCGGTGAGTACATTACATCGACTGTGCACCACAACTGGTCGCTGGCACTCACCATCAGCAAGCTACTCATCTCCATACAGAGCCTGCTCACTGACCCCTACACTGCGGTGAGTACATTACATCGACTGTGCACCACAACTGGTCGCTGGCGCTCACCATCAGCAAACTGCTCATCTCCATACAGAGTCTGCTCACTGACCCCTACACTGCGGTGAGTACATTACATCGACTGTGCACCACAACTGGTCGCTGGCACTCACCATCAAGCAAGCTACTCATCTCCATACAGAGCCTGCTCACTGACCCCTACACTGCGGTGAGTACATTACATCGACTGTGCACCACAACTGGTCGCTGGCACTCACCATCAGCAAGCTACTCATCTCCATACAGAGCCTGCTCACTGACCCCTACACTGCGGTGAGTACATTACATCGACTGTGCACCACAACTGGTCGCTGGCACTCACCATCAGCAAGCTACTCATCTCCATACCAGAGCCTGCTCACTGACCCCTACACTGCGGTGAGTACATTACATCGACTGTGCACCACAACTGGTCGCTGGCACTCACCATCAGCAAGCTACTCATCTCCATACAGAGCCTGCTCACTGACCCCTACACTGCGGTGAGTACATTACATCGACTGTGCACCACAACTGGTCGCTGGCACTCACCATCAGCAAGCTGCTCATCTCCATACAGAGCCTGCTCACTGACCCCTACACTGCGGTGAGTACATTACATCGACTGTGCACCACAACTGGTCGCTGGCACTCACCATCAGCAAGTTGCTCATCTCCATACAGAGCCTGCTCACTGACCCCTACACTGCTGTTTGTAATATATTGGGTAAAACTAAACGCAGGCGTTTCCTGTTATCGCCGCCAGGGGTTTTGGGGTTCTCACACTGCTAGCGTGGATGGCGTCGCGTGTCCGCCATTGCTTTGTCCCGGGCGATATCGGTTTGATTTTAATACGCGGAGCGGTCTCGCGTCTTTTGCTTGTTGTTTAGTTTGAGTGATAATTGTGAATTTCCTGTTTGGTAAATAACTATTGAATTTGTGTTTGTGAAAAACTCTGTTATTGTGACTTTTTCTTGTGAGAGGTGAAACGTGGCTGGCTGTTCACATCTGGCTGTTCCCGAGTGAAACTACGGGAAGAAATCTATTTATTTGTCCTGGGGAATTGAGATCTCAAGGGTTAGGTAGGGTGATTAGGAATTCCCCCTTCCCGAAGACACTCAAGATTGGATCCGAAGAGAAAGAAGATTTAATTTGGTAAGTGTTCAATTGTAGTTAATTTATAGGTTAGGTTATCATATAGGGCCCTGTAGCTCCCTTCATAAGCTACGGTGGTAGCAGACTGCGTTAAGTTAGTTAGGTTTTAGTCGGGCAAACGTGGTGCCGCGTGGAGATTTTTTCCCGGTACTTATTTTTACCGGTGGTTTTTTCCCGGTGAAGTTCCGGTACAGAATTCTTCCCGCCGCTTCGGTTGTCCGGATTCTCTCTGCCACATTTTCTGGCAGCAGAGCGTAGTTGCTCTGCACATTTTCTGGTAGCAGAGCGTAGTTTATCTACCCTCTATTTGTTCGTTTGTAAAAAATAATTAATTGTTTGTAAAAATTATTAGATTTTTCTTAGTTTGTTTGTATAAGAATATTTGTAACCTTTTTTGTATTTGTTTGCGGTTTGTACCGTGCGTTCCGGGTTTGTGCCATTCTCATACCTACCGCGGTTCTTCGTGTAGTTGCTTGATTTTGTTGTTTTTTATTTACCTTTTGTTATTTTTTGTTTGTGACTTGACGCGATGGCGAAGGCCTCCAATGCTAGGGCGACACTCGCCAACGAATTGAGATGGTTTGTGACGGCCGGAGGACTCCTGTCCCGGAAGGACAGGGAGGGCGCCATACTGCTAAGAGCGGATCACCTCCACTCACGATTGATTAGCGCGGAAGCGGCCATGGCGGCGCTTACCGAAGCCGATCTTACCCCGGAGGCCTACGCAGGTCACATGGCGGACATGGACCAGATCCTGAGTCTGCACGATGATATCGCGGAGGCGGTGACCGCAATAAGGGCGAGACAGGCTGGCGGACCAGCCCCTCGCACACCTGTTAGACAGGAAGGACCAGCGGTTACTGGTCGGCTCCCCACCCTTCAGCTGTCCCACTTTGGGGGTAGGATGGAGGAGTGGGTAGCATATAAAAATATGTTTGAGTCCTGGTCGTAGCACGACAGGATTTGTCGAAGGCCCAGAAGATGGCCTACCTCCTCTCCACTCTTGAGGATGAAGCGCGGTCGCTCATCCAGCACCTCCGGGTGGAGGACGACCAGTACGATACGGCTTGGGAGTTATTGAACTCCCGCTACCAAAACTTACGTTTGTTAGCGGATGCGCACGCCGCACAGTTGATGGCCCTGCCCAAGGTGGCCAACAGGGCACAGTTGCGCCTGCAGTTGCTCACGCCCGTTACAGTGGCCTGTAACGCGCTCCGCACACTGGGGCTGCCGGTGGACCAATGGTCTTTTTTGTTGGTGCACATTGTATTGGGCAAATTGCCCAATGACATCCGCTCGCGGTTTGAGCGCGAAAATGCGGAGCGGGATAGCACCACCCTACCAACATTCACTGACTTGGTGAAGTTTTTGGAGTTTGAGGCACGGGCTGCTGAGAATACCATGACGGACTCAGCGCCATCCAGAGCGCCTGAACGTAGGCCCTTGGAACCCTCATGGCGAGGGAGGCCCCAACAGGGACGGCAACCGCCACCGCGTGGAGCTGGTGCGCGGGTTGCACACACGGCAGCAGTCGCGAGGGACGCGGACTGCCTGCAATGTGGTCGGATGGGCCACAGCCTGCTGCAATGCAGGGACTGGCAGGGACTGCCAGTACAAGATCGGCGCCGCATGGCAAAGCGGCATGAACTTTGCTTTTATTGTTTGGGCGGTCACTATGCACGTGACTGTCCCAGTGCCATACCATGCAGTGCATGCCGTGGGCGGCACCACGCGATGCTTTGCATGAACCGCAACAGGGATGGCACCCGGATGTTGAGGCAGGGGTCCCCTATGGGCGGGGGCGCTCCTGCGCGAAGCCCTCCACCACCGGACGGAGGACGCGGCTTCGCTCGTCGCACCCCCCTCGGGAGGGGGGTCGCGTACCTGCGCGGGTCTTGGCGGACCGGGACCACGCGCCCCAAGGTCATGGCCAGTATGTAGCTGGCCAGGCCCCGGATAGGGCCCCATGGGCGGGGGCCCTAGATCGGACGTGAGAGTGGGGACACCCCCCTCCACGCGGGTTACCAATACCCAACACATGCAGCCGCAGCGGTTTTCTCCGCCGCTGCACGAGTACCCACGGCTGGAGTACCACCCGCCGTACCATATGTATGGCCGGGCCGCGGGTTATGCCCCACCTCAGATGGGGATGTGCACTCGCCCGCCATATTATCCGGGTCAGTGGCGCGCCCCTGGTTTGGAGAGAGTGGGGAGCCCGTAACTAGCTTGCTCCCTTGCTGGGACAGAGCCGCGGACGGTTCTGCTCCCTACCGCGGTGGTCCGCGTATGGGGTCGTAGGGGGGAAGCCATTAATTTGAGAGCTCTGTTGGACTCAGGGGCTCAAAGCAGTTTGGTTACCACTCGAGTGGCACGCCAGTTAGGTTTAGTCGTGGAAGACTCGCCTGTGCCACTTCTTGGAGTTGGTGGCATACAAGTGAAGTGTCTGACGGGCCAGACACTTGTCACCTTTTCTTCGCTGAAGTCCTCCACAATGAGGATCACGACTTCGGCTATGGTAATGGATACCATTGCGGGTTGGCACCCCTCGACAGACATACCGCCGGGTGTGTTGTCTTTGGTTTCGGGTCTGGATTTGGCCGACCCCTTTGTCTTTCATCCCGGCCCAGTGGACTTGCTCCTGGGCTCGGACGTATTGGGTTGGATTTTGTTGGGTACACAGAAGGCTCTGGGTTCGTCTTCACTGATGGCAGTGTCTACGATTTTTGGTTTCGCCCTGATGGGCCCTGTGTTTGATAATAGCACCGTGGAGGAGCCACCGGTCGTCGCATCAGCGTCCTTGGCCAAGACCATGCAAAGGTTTTGGGAGGTGGAGGAGCCACCTATGAGTTCCAGGATGGATCCGGAACACGCTGAGTGCGAAGCCCTTTTTCGATCGACCACGGAGAGGTTGCCCTCCGGTCGGTTTGTAACTAGGTTACCTTTTGTTGCCTCTCGTCCTAGCCTAGGGCAAAGTAGGGCGCTTGCGGAGAAACGACTGCTGTCCATGGAGCGACGTATGCAGCGTGACCACGTACTTCGCGATAAATATATTGAATTTATGCGCGAGTACGAGGATTTGGGTCACATGTCTCCGGCTCGAGTTGATTGGAGCTCAACTGAGCATTATTTTGTGCCCCACCACGCGGTGGTGAAGGCCTCAACGGGCAAGTTGCGGACTGTCTTTGATGGGTCCGCACCCACTTCGAACGGAGTTTCGTTGAATCTGTGTTTGCATTCGGGTCCCAAATTGCATAGGGACATAATTGACATCATCTTGAACTTTAGAAGACATCAAGTGGTTTTTGGCGCGGACATCCGGATGATGTTCCGCCAGACAGTCATACATCCTGAGGACAGGCGATTCCAGTTGATACTCTGGCGTGAGCGCCCTGAGGATCCTGTGACGGTGTATGAACTCAACACAAACACGTATGGTTTGAAATCTAGTCCCTATATCGCCATCAGATCATTGCTTGAATTGGCAGAGCGGGAACGGATCCGCTTTCCCCGTGGGGCTTCCGTGCTGTCACGTGACTTGTATGTTGATGACGTGTGCACCGGAGCCCAAAGTATTGAGGAGGCCCTCCTACTGCGGGATGAATTGATTGAAATATTGAAGACAGGTGGCTACGAGCTACGTAAGTGGTTGTCTAATGAGCCTAAAGTTCTAGAAGGGATCCCGGAGGATCACCAACAGAACCCTCACCTGTTTGAGGATGTGGATGATCCCAACAGGATAGCGGTGCTGGGCATGCAGTACCAGCCGCTAACCGATATTTTCACATTCCAAGTGGACTTGGAAATACCAAAAGTCTGGACTAAGAGAACGGTGTTGTCCGTAATAGCCCGTATGTTTGATCCAAGCGGTTGGATCAGTCCAGTGATATTCTCTGCAAAGTGTCTTCTTCAGAGACTTTGGACTTTGGGCGTCTCGTGGGACGAGCCGCTGTTTGGCTCTCCATTGGATGATTGGCTCGAGTTGTTTTCATCGATTAAGGAAGTCAATCGGATTGCCTTGCCTCGTCGAATATTCCCCCGGGAAATATCGAGCCAGCCTGCATGGCTTTTGTGACGCGTCGGAGCGAGGCTACGCCGCGTCAGTCTATATGCGGACAGTTGACGCCGATGGCCGGGTCAATGTCTCGCTTTTGTTAGGGAAGAGCAAGGTCGCCCCCATCAGGACTAGGCTGACTATTCCCAAGCTTGAGTTGAGTGGAGCTCACCTTCTCTCTAAATTGTTGCATCACGTTGCATGTGAGCTGGCGGCCACGGTCGAGATACGGGACATCTTCGCCTGGTCGGATAGCCAGGTCGCGCTTGCATGGTTGCGCGCGGCCCCACATACCTTGGAGGTTTTTGTGGGAAATCGGGTTTCCCAAATCCAGAATATCGGAATTGATATAACATGGAGACATGTGCCGGGAGAGCTTAACCCAGCGGACTGTGCCTCCCGAGGTTGTACGGCACCAGAATTGGTGTCACACCCGCTCTGGTGGGGTCCAGAGTGGCTGATGGGATCAGAAACTTCTTGGCCTGTCTGTCAGACAGATGTTACTTCTTTGAGTTTGACTGGGCTCCGTGTACATGCTGTAGTCGCTGAGACGACGTCGGAGCCGGATTGGCTACTTGCTCGGTATAGCAGCTTGGATAAGCTTCTGGGTGTTACCAGTTGGATTAAGCGTTTCATACATAATTGTAGAAACCCACAGGCAAAGCGGTTGGAGCCGATTGCAGGTGCAGAAGAGCGCCGGAGCGCATTGTTGCATTGGGTCCGTGTCGTGCAGACCGGACGGTTTGAGTCAGAGCTTCGTATCTTGCGCGACGGACGCGCTAAGTTGAAGGGCGCGGTCGCTCGTTTGAACCCGTACATCGACTCGGATGGGCTTCTTCGGGTTGGAGGCAGGCTCCGGAAGGCGGATCTTCCATATGAGACTCGCCATCCTCTGTTGTTGCCCAAGGGCGGACCCTTGGTGCAGCTTTTGGTGTCTGATCGACACATTCGTAACGCCCATGCTGGGTGCAATGCTTTGTTGGCTATTTTGCAACGCGAGTTTTGGATTTTGTCTGCCCGAAGAGCAATCCGTAGTGTCCTGTTTCGATGTATTGCATGTTATAGGTTGAAGGCATCCACGATGCAACCACAGATGGGTGATTTGCCCGCTGATCGAATTCGACCTTCGAGACCGTTTGACGGCGTTGGAACCGATTTTGCCGGTCCCTTTTCGATCAAGGCTTCTCCCTTTCGTAATGCCCGTATTGTGAAGGGCTATTTGTGTGTATTTGTTTGTTTGGCCACCAAGGCTGTCCATTTGGAGGTGGTATCGGCTCTGACTACGGAGGCCTTCGTCGCCGCGTTGGATCGCTTTGTTTCGCGTCGAGGTCTACCTTCCCTTATTAGGTCTGATAATGGCACAAACTATAAAGGAACTGTAAATTATCTTAAGGATGTTTCTGTGTTTATTGATAAAAATTGTACTAGTTTAAGTCAAATTGCTGCCCAAAGGGGAATAACCTGGAAGTTTAGTCCCCCAAGTTGCCCCCATTGGGGAGGGATTTTTGAAGCGGCTGTGAAATCCGCAAAGACCCACCTCCGCCGCATTATCGGAGAAACGGCTCTAACTTTTGAAGAGCTGGCCACAGTGTTTTGTAAAGTTGAGGCGGTCCTCAACTCTCGTCCTCTCTGTCCGCTATCTCCAGATCCAAATGACTTGGAAGCTCTCACCCCTGGTCATTTTTTGGTGGGAGGAGCCTTTGAATGCCCTGCCCGAATACCCGTGGAAGGACGAACGCGTATATCGGTTGTCGCGTTTTCAAATGTTGCAGCAAATGAGCCAGGACTTTTGGCGTCGCTGGTCGCTTGAATATTTGCATTTGCTGCAGCAAAGAGTGAAGTGGACAGACAGGACTGAGCCTCCCAGGGAGGGTGATTTAGTATTGTTAAAAGAGGCAAATTTGCCCTCATTGCTTTGGCGACGAGCTCGCATATTACGTTTGATTCTTGGCGGAGATGGCACTCCGCGTGTGGCTGAGGTGTTGGTCGACGGTTCGATTTTAAGGAGAGGTGTGACCTCTCTCGCCCGCCTTCCCGTAGAGTAAGCTAGCGGTCTGCTTCTCAGACCGGGACGGGGGGATGTTTGTAATATATTGGGTAAAACTAAACGCAGGCGTTTCCTGTTATCGCCGCCAGGCGTTTCGGGGTTCTCACACTGCTAGCGTGGATGGCGTCGCGTGTCCGCCATTGCTTTGTCCCGGGCGATATCGGTTTGATTTTAATACGCGGAGCGGTCTCGCGTCTTTTGCTTGTTGTTTAGTTTGAGTGATAATTGTGAATTTCCTGTTTGTTAAATAACTATTGAATTTGTGTTTGTGAAAAACTCTGTTATTGTGACCTTTTCTTGTGAGAGGTGAAACGTGGCTGGCTGTTCACATCTGGCTGTTCCCGAGTGAAACTACGGGAAGAAATCTATTTATTTGTCCTGGGGAATTGAGATCTCAAGGGTTAGGTAGGGTGATTAGGAATTCCCCCTTCCCGAAGACACTCAAGATTGGATCCGAAGAGAAAGAAGATTTAATTTGGTAAGTGTTCAATTGTAGTTAATTTATAGGTTAGGTTATCATATAGGGCCCTGTAGCTCCCTTCATAAGCTACGGTGGTAGCAGACTGCGTTAAGTTAGTTAGGTTTTAGTCGGGCAAACGTGGTGCCGCGTGGAGATTTTTTCCCGGTACTTATTTTTACCGGTGGTTTTTTCCCGGTGAAGTTCCGGTACAGAATTCTTCCCGCCGCTTCGGTTGTCCGGATTCTCTCTGCCACATTTTCTGGCAGCAGAGCGTAGTTGCTCTGCACAACTGCGGTGAGTACATTACATCGACTGTGCACCACAACTGGTCGCTGGCACTCACCATCAGCAAGCTACTCATCTCCATACAGAGCCTGCTCACTGACCCCTACACTGCGGTGAGTACATTACATCGACTGTGCACCACAACTGGTCGCTGGCACTCACCATCAGCAAGCTACTCATCTCCATACAGAGCCTGCTCACTGACCCCTACACTGCGGTGAGTACATTACATCGACTGTGCACCACAACTGGTCGCTGGCACTCACCATCAGCAAGCTACTCATCTCCATACAGAGCCTGCTCACTGACCCCTACACTGCGGTGAGTACATTACATCGACTGTGCACCACAACTGGTCGCTGGCACTCACCATCAGCAAGCTACTCATCTCCATACAGAGCCTGCTCACTGACCCCTACACTGCGGTGAGTACATTACATCGACTGTGCACCACAACTGGTCGCTGGCACTCACCATCAGCAAGCTACTCATCTCCATACAGAGCCTGCTCACTGACCCCTACACTGCGGTGAGTACATTACATCGACTGTGCACCACAACTGGTCGCTGGCACTCACCATCAGCAAGCTACTCATCTCCATACAGAGCCTGCTCACTGACCCCTACACTGCGGTGAGTACATTACATCGACTGTGCACCACAACTGGTCGCTGGCACTCACCATCAGCAAGCTACTCATCTCCATACAGAGCCTGCTCACTGACCCCTACACTGCGGTGAGTACATTACATCGACTGTGCACCACAACTGGTCGCTGGCACTCACCATCAGCAAGCTACTCATCTCCATACAGAGCCTGCTCACTGACCCCTACACTGCGGTGAGTACATTACATCGACTGTGCACCACAACTGGTCGCTGGCACTCACCATCAGCAAGCTGCTCATCTCCATACAGAGCCTGCTCACTGACCCCTACACTGCGGTGAGTACATTACTTCGACTGTGCACCACAACTGGTCGCTGGCACTCACCATCAGCAAGTTGCTCATCTCCATACAGAGCCTGCTCACTGACCCCTACACTGCGGTGAGTACATTACATCGACTGTGCACCACAACTGGTCGCTGGCACTCACCATCAGCAAGTTGCTCATCTCCATACAGAGCCTGCTCACTGACCCCTACACTGCGGTGAGTACATTACATCGACTGTGCACCACAACTGGTCGCTGGCACTCACCATCAGCAAGTTGCTCATCTCCATACAGAGCCTGCTCACTGACCCCTACACTGCGGTGAGTACATTACATCGACTGTGCACCACAACTGGTCGCTGGCACTCACCATCAGCAAGCTGCTCATCTCCATACAGAGCCTGCTCACTGACCCCTACACTGCGGTGAGTACATTACATCGACTGTGCACCACAACTGGTCGCTGGCACTCACCATCAGCAAGCTACTCATCTCCATACAGAGCCTGCTCACTGACCCTACACTGCGGTGAGTACATTACATCGACTGTGCACCACAACTGGTCGCTGGCACTCACCATCAGCAAGCTATTCATCTCCATACAGAGCCTGCTCACTGACCCCTACACTGCGGTGAGTACATTACATCGACTTGGTGTACCACAACTGGTCTCTGGCACTCACCATCAGCAAGTTACTCATCTCCATACAGAGCCTGCTTGGCCCTTGATTCTACAAATTACAAATGATGAGATGTCGTGTCTCAGTTGTGTCTCAAAAGTCAAAGAAATCATAATAAAACATAGAAGTCTTACGAGATCTTGTCACTTTATTTCAATTTCTTTGGCTCTTGAGACAGGACATAGGTTTGTAATTAGTAGAATTTGCCCTCTGGGCGGGTAAATAAAATCTTGTGATAAAACTCTGCTATTGAAAGACCATTGAGTCAACATCATGACTTAACTAGTAGAATCGAGACCCAGTCACTATGTAAGTACTATACATTTGATTATGTTCACGAGCGTTTTTGTCGTGCTTGTATTCCTTTATTACTTTTAATAATAATAATAGCCTTTATTCGAACTTTTAACTTTACAATAAATCAAAAACACTTTAATTTTCTATGTTATTTTTTGTCCATTGACAAAGGCCGCTTCCAACGTTTTCCACGTCTCTCTGTCCAAGTTGCTCCAGCCATTTCCTTGTCTATCCATCTTTTTATAAGGTCTTTTCCTTGTGCCTTGGGTACCAGTTCTTCACCGTTCTTGACCTTTTCCTCTGTGTATATGACTTTTAACCCAGCTGTAATATCCCAGGTGTGCATGGAACCGGAAGTGGGCGAGATGTACGTGCACGACCGGCCGCGGTTCGAGGCTCTGGCGCGCCGCTGGACGTGGCGGTACGCTATGCACGACCTGATGCCGCAGTAGATGGAATATCTCATTTTTCTTTTCTTTTTTCATTTATTCTCGCTTACATGTACAGGTTTACATTGGTTGGTGTATAATGTTTTTATAGGTAATGAGCGATTTTCTGACAGCTAAATTAAGAAAAAAAATCAGTATAAAAAAGTCTCAACAGATGGCGTTTTATGAAAGCCGAGTCGTCATAATGGCTGAACCTATATGGTGCACTTTTTCTTGTCAACCAGAGGCAGAAAAAAATCACCTAACAGTTTGACAGTTGCACAAATCACAATATTTATACTTTTTAGTTGTTTTTTTTTACTAAGTTTTATTTTTTTTAAATGCCAATCCCGTGAATTTTTGCTTTTTGTATGGAACTTTTTCTCTTGCCTTTACTTAAGCGCCATCTATGAAGTCATCTGGAACTATATTTTTTTTTAATTTGGGTCTCGGACAATCCCTCATTGTACATGAACCCAGGTAGGGTGTTGCAAGTTAGTGTCAAACAATCTTCACACAAAAAATATCCACAGTTTAATAAGATATCGTATGCAATGTATGAAATTTATTAAAACGCTTTAATATTTTTCTGGTAGTAGGAATAACATTCCTGATTAGCCTGCAAAAATCTTCTATTTTTCTGTTCTACCAATTGATTATAAAAAAAATATTAATGGGAAAGTTCTTCAACAGCCGTAGCTCCGCCATTTATGAGCGAATAAAAAATAATATTTTTTTACAACTAATTGGTAGAACCTAAAAATCCAAGATTTTTATGGGTTAATCCTACTACCAGAAAAATGTATTCCTACTACTGAATATTATTCCTACTACCAGAAAAATATTCAAGCGTTTTAAAAAAAATCATACATTGCCTGTTGTCAAACGGCTTTGATATTGACGTAAAGGCCGCGTAAAGCTCTGGTCGAACCTACGCGAATTTTGCGCCACGAGATTAGAGCGAGAAAGACTAAGAATTGCTCTAAGGAGTGAGCGAGACGCACATATACAAGTTTCGCACTCGGCGCGGAATTCACGTCGGTTTGACCAGAACTTAATAAAGTTGACTAGCTTGCCCCTCACCCCCTTTGATTGCCTCGCGTAGAGGTGTTCGATGAACGACTATGATATGAACCATATATGTAGACTACATTGAGATATCATAAACAAATAGATGGCCAGTCACACTCAAAATGTCAGAGGCAAAACTCTGATCGGTCAAAGTTCGTTGCTAGTCTAGTTTCGACTATATGTGAATATTTAATAAGAGCTAAATTTAAATGAACTTTTTTACGTGGTTTACGTTCTTTTCGAGCTAACACTGCACTGGTCTCAGATTTTATTTAGGTTGTTTTAAAGAATTTGATAAGACTTCCATAAAAATATGCTATAAAAACGACAATACGGAACCGGACAAGGTATGAGAATTGTTAAAAATATGTAATTTTATGATAGAATACATATAATTTAACACATTTTGCGACTTTTCAGCACGAGTTTATTCTCCAAAGTTAATTTATTAGTCCATTTTCTAAGCGTGACGTCATATGAATGTACGTTTAGTTAGGGGTTGGTATCGTCCAAACATAGCTCAAAAATGTGAATTGTTTTTTGCTATATCTTGGGAAATACTTTGGTTGTGGAGGTGATTTTTTACGGATGATTCTATAATTGTAAGATATTTCAAAGGATCAAAAAAAAAGTTGTCCGGTCCCCTATTGCCAGCTGTCAAAATGTATTATTTTTGCATGAACACTTTCAAGTTCAGTGGCAAAAAATGTTCTTAAGAAAAAAGGTTCATGCGGAATAACTACAAAGCATGTTAAGAATTTTAACTTAAAGTATAACCTACTTTGTAAATATTGTTAAAAATATATAATATTGTTTAGATCTCAAAATAGTAAAGTAGACATTTTTCATGTATCCCATACATTAGAATGTCTTTGTCTGTAAAAATATATTTAAGCACGAAAGGAAATGTTACTTATATGTATACTTTTGCACTATTCTTTGCTACTAGTACAGTATTATTTCTATTTGTTTAGCCAAATAAGTATAGACTGTATTGTGGTTTAGAAATTATGTTTAACGAATTACATAATAAACATTATAAACTTTATTGCAAGACTGTTATTGAAAACTAGCTGGCGCCCGCGGCTTCGCTCGCGTTTATCCTTTCTTAGCGGATGCCTACGTCATAACATCTACCTGCATGCCAAATTTCAGCCCGATCCGTCCAGTGGTTTGGGCTGTGCGTTGATAGATCACTATGTCAGTCAGTAAGTCCGTCAGTGACCTTTGAGTTATATAGATAGATATGCTCTCACACAGCACTTACAAAATGATCATTTATTTTTCGGGTGTGTTATAGCGAATTTCTATAACATGTTACGTATATATTTTTTTATTAACCCATGTTGTCCCACTGCTGGGCAAAGGTCTCCCCCACTTGCTTCCACCTATCTCTGTCCATAGCAACGTTCGAACAATCCGGCTGGAAAGCGTCAAGGTTATGTATAAATAGGTAGCTATGACTTATGTATGTGAGTTATTATTAGAAATAATATGTCGTAAAAATATTTAATAGCCTCCCCTATGATTTAAAGAAATTGAAAGCATTAATATTTTTAAGGAAATTAAAAACATACCTATACGAATATAATAATTAGACTAAAATACTACACAAAACTACTAGCACACTAAAACATACAGACACACACACATTTCTCTATTTTTACACTAAATTACTTTTTTGGGTACACACTGTAATAAATTGTTACTCGTTGTTTTTACGTACCTAAACTTGGATCTACCCTCTAACTTTATTTCTAAGAATATGTATTGCTCATAGTTAAGTGAGTTAGTTTTATGAGTGAAATAAACATTCTATAGTTATGTTTGTTTGAGCATCTGTTATCTTTGTTACACTTATTGGTTAAAAAAGGAGACAACAAATCTTATCAAATATTTTTATAACTGCAGTGTGGGATCATGAAAATAAATTTACAAGACAAATGGATGCGTTGTAAGTGTTCTCGTATCAACTTCAACAGACACAAAGTTGCCCAAATGAATTTTAATTTGTTTATTTCTAGCCTTGTCGGTGGTATTTATGGGTCTTATAGTTGAGCTTTCATTTCCTAGTAATTCATCCCATTTTTTCTTCAATACATCACAATTGCAGAGATTAGGGAGGCATATGGCGCTCCCCGGAGCTCTACAGTACCCAGGGTAAGGGATCTCACTTTTTTGAAGCCATCTACGGGTATTGCTAAGGTCTGGTTTGAGAGATTCTTCAACTGGCTTCAACTTTTGTAGATTCACTCTACGTTGAATACTCCGAAGTCTCAAGCTCCCTGGCATGTAGTAATGCACATAAATGGCTATTTGTATGTAACCCTGCAATATTATATTAGTATTTAATAGGCATATGATTATCAAATCAACCTTGTAAAGAAAATTATTCTGTGAATCATCAAAATGATAAAAACAAAAAAAAAAATGTGTGCTTGAAGTCACGTCACTACAGAATTAAAAAGGTCCCTTGTCGACACGAGCCGCCTTTACCCTAACGAGCGTTACATAGCCGAGCGTTTCACCTCATCCCACAATATAAAAGCTCTGTGCGCCTTTATCAAATTTCATTAAAATATTTGTATTTTTTTCATGTTGTAATTCAGCAATCCTTACTTGTGTGTTGATGACATTGAATGGAGTCAGAGGCATGCTCAAAACAAATGCAGATTCAATTACACGCTTAAAATAATCGCCACTCGCTACCCGATAAGATAAGACGTTCAAGTGCATTCATGTTCTATTATATTAGTCATTTCATTATACCAAGCAATATTCTAAGCTGTCCATGTGATGAGTGTATATTTCATTTCACTTATTTTGTTATCATTGTGATTCTTTTATCCTTTATAAAAGAATACTCATTATCATTTATTCATTGGATTGAACTAGTAACTGAGTGTTAGTAAAAGAAACCAGTACCTTACATTTTAAAAAGCAAAAATATATTTATTATTTACCACAAAACTCACACCATTTCATTAACTACTCTTATTGCTATAATTACATAGGTACCTATAGTTGTTCTTTTTTTTTTCCTTTTTTTTTATCTTACATGGTTACGCAAACGCAAACTTTACATTTAAATGTTAATAACCACTTAAACCTAAATCCATCTTATGCGTATATTATATATCTTCATTCTTCTGGCGAAAGGTAAATCTTCTTTTAAATCTGCAGTATCCTAGTTTTTCTCTCGATTAAGTTAATCTAAGAGATTAGCCCCTTGAGAGTCCTCTCGAGTGCCCTCTAGATTTCCCCCTAGATCTTCCCCTGGAGTGTCCCCTAGATTTCCCTCTGGAGTGTCCCCTAGACCTACCCCTGGAGCGTCCCCTAGACTTCCCTCTGGAGTGTCCCCTAGACCTACCCCTGGAGCGTCCCCTAGACCTCCCCCTGGAGCGTCCCCTAGATCTACCCCTCGATCGGCCTCTTGATCGACCTCTAGACCTACCTCTTGAACGGTCTCTGGATTTATCCCTCGATCGACCTCTAGATTTTCTCGCTACTTCTCTTATTTCTGCGACTTCAGTGTTACCATTATCTTGTTCAGGATTCCCTTGTTGATCTTTTGATCGATGTCTGGATCTGCTTCTGGACCTTCCCCTCGATCTGCCACGAGACCTTCCCCTGGAACGACTTCTGTCTCTTATAGACCGAGAATCACCTTCGATTAAGTAAGTATCTCCACTGTTGTTACCTTGTAGATTTTTTACACCTCGTGGCGTAGAGTCGTTGACTACGATTACCAACATCTTCCTTCACTTCCACAGCAAATACAGGATCTGAAACAGACTGAAAATCTGATACTGATTAATATTTGTTGTATGTTAAATACGAGCTTTATTCCCCCTGAAGTTGCATGAAGCAATGATTGTCTTTTTACGTGGAGCGTATTTATATTCACTGCTTATTGCACGAGTAATGTAAATATTGTGAAATAAAATAAACATGTCCTGAATTTACATATTATTGGGATTTCCCAAGATGTCATAATATTACGCAATAATATCTTAGGGGTTCCGTAGCAAATGTAAATCCACGCATACCTACATCTTAATCTTAGGGTTAAACAAGGTTAAACGGAAGGTATATAAAATTAAAGAATTAGGTACTTACTATTAATTAGGTCCGCATAATTTACATTGAACTAGCTTTGCCCGCGGCTTCGCTCGCGTGATTTTCTCACGGGAACAGTGTTTTTTACCGGGATGAAAGGTACCCTATTCCTTTTCAATACTTCTAACTAATTAAGTGTATATGCGTTTCAGGAAGATTGGTTCAGTAGATATGTATACTTGAAAATGTAACAAACTCACTTTCGCATTTATAATATTATTATTATTTATTTATTATTATATTATTAGTTAGGATGTGTGACTTGTGTGAGTGATTAATAGGTCAAAGTCCGATAACATCGACTACAAAATCGATAATAATAATTATCAAGTATGAGTGTTCGAAATTTCTATTTATAAAAATAAAAAGGTACGGTATTATACCTATCCGTATTATCTGACCCCAAAACAAAAGTATTCAGTAAATAACATATTGATACACTAATAGCTACGCCCCAAGTGCTGTGTTATTTTAGGTTTCACTATATCCGTGTATCAAATTTTATCGCAATCCGTCTAGTAAGTAGTTTTTGCGTAAAACAGTACTTATTAAATGTCCAAGACTGTTTCATGAGTTTCTTTCGGCATTTCTTCTCAGCAGTGGTCGTTCCGAAATGCTAGTAGTTTGTAGCTTTGAGACATAATATATTATGATTAAATAATTAGTTATCGACGTGAAAAAAGAGCCTTCTTTGAAGGCCAAGTTTCAATAAAAAAAATTGACTTTGACCATTCTCACAACTTCTACATAAAATGCTAACGAAAACCTTTTATTTATTTTAGCCAAAAAACTTGATTTAATTTAAGAAGTTATAAGATAAAAACTTCGTGTAGGCACAACTATATCCTCGCTTCTAGACTTACAGAAACGCTAAGAGTAAGTAAAAACTAAAAACATACTACATTTCATAATATTCATTGCGATTGTGAAATAATGAATGTCCCGAGTATTCCCAGAATGTGTCGTAATATTGTGCAAGAACTATTAGAGTTCCGTAGGTTTCAAATTCAAAATATCTTTATCGTGGTGTACAGACAGTAAATCTATATAGTGACATATAATAAAATAGTAAAAAATATTTTGTCTATACAAATCGAGATATTATGTACTAACGCACTCTTAGATACATTTAGTATCTATTGTTAACGGAAATGGATAAAGGGACACTTAAAAGATGAATGATTGAATTAATAATTGAAAGCAAAAATATTTTTTTGGAATTTCTTGTCTGTCTGTATGTATGTTCGTTTTTCACGCAAAAACTACGGACGGAATTAAATGAAACTTTTTTTGTTGTATAGCAATTAAGCCTGCATGGGCTGAAATTGATTTTGAAAACTGGAACACCTGATGAAGAATCATAACAGAACAGCTAAACTATAAGAAATATGGAAATGGTGCTTAACTAAAGTCGTTCAACCTGATGAGCATTTTCTGCTGACGTATAAAAATTGAAGATCTGGAACATCTGATGAAGAACTGCAAGAGACCAGCTACACTATAACATATATGGAAATGGCGCCTTAGTAAAAGTCGTTCAACCTGATGAGCATTTTCTGCTGACGTATAAAAATTGAAGATATGGAACATCTGATTAAAAGCTCCAAGAGACCAGCTACACTATAACATATTATATGTAAATGGCGCCTTAGCAAAACTTGATTAATCTTATGAACATTTTCTGTAGACGTATAAAAATCGAAAATCCGAAATATCTAAAACAGTTTGGAACACAAAAAGATTTTTCATCTTAGCAAAACTCACGCGGGCGAAGCCGCGGGCGACAGCTAGTAAAAAATAATACATTAGTGTGTCATAGCGTGACCTGTCCGGATGAGACATAGGTAATTGTAGGTGAAATAAAACATTTTTAATCAGTCAAAATCGTGATCGTACCATGTCCCATGCGGTTGGCGGAATATGTCTTATCTTTCCATAGTTTCCTCTTAATTAAAATTATTTGTGGAGCGACTGGCTCCAGGCGATGGTTAGACCACTGTTTGGTGACTGAAACTGCTCAACAATGTATTAGTGATGTGTATGTAGATTATAATGTATGTTGGTCAGATCATTTCCCGCTAGTTTTTACATGTAGCTTTAACACAATTAGACAGTGCGGCAAAATGTTACCGCCTGGGCAAAATTTAAATAAAACTAAATGGGGAGAAAGAAATAATTTTCAGATTGGTATGTATAGAAGTATATGTGACGAGAAGCTGAAGTCTATAGAATTTCCATCTGAACTTGAAAAGTGTTGCAATTGTAATAATCAGGATCATTATAAGACTATTGACATATTCTATAATAATATTATAAGAATATTGTGTCAGCCCCCTAGCATGACCACGCATCGTAGATATACAATAAAATATATCGTATCATATATCACCAACATATTTATCGATTTAGCGAGCATGACCAAAGTAGCAACATGATATGATAAAATTTACCACGTGATACGAAATGATTAGCTTCGCGATATGGAATGACAATGCTGCCAATGTAATAATAAAATTTTTTCAATCATCATTCATTTTCACTCGTTCTTTATCACGTTTTTGACGTCGGTAGGTGACTTTGACACTTAATTAATTATCGTTTTCTTTTAATAATGTTAAAAAATAATTCATATATTATTATTCACTCATTTATTATTTATTTAATTATTATTTTTAAACTTCTACAGGGTATCCTGTAGAAGTTTGAGGAGCCCAATCTCCCTCTAACTCCGATTAACTCATTGTCTGGGACCATATTATTGTGAAGCTGTAACTGAAAAAACAAAATATCAAGGATTATTTTTTTGCATTTATTTCATAAACATTTACACAACAATCATAAAACTAAATCTTACCTTTTAATCGGAGAATGAATAAATGATAATAAACTTGTAATTTTTATTATATCGAGCGTATCACGCACTCTAAACGTCCTCGATAAAATAACACGAATAAATGTCAAAAATTGATATTTTTATCGCTTATATTTGGTCATGCTCGAATTTTCGATAAATAGGCAATTGTCGTGCTCGCTCTTCTATTTATCATATCGTATCATAACACAATGACGTCACTGGCACGGTGATGCTCGCTGTTAAGATAAAAATTCAACATGGCGGCGATATTTATCATATTTTGACAGTTGGCGTGGATAAATCGCTATATCATATCGTGTTTTGGTGGTCATGCTAGCCCGGCAGGCTTCCAGTGTATCATATAGGGCTAAATGTGGCAAGGATAGAAAGATTGTGGCGGGGTGGAACAGAAACGTCGCCGAGGCTCATCGGAGTGCCAGGTCGGCCTTCAAGACGTGGGTCGAGTGCCGCAAGCCACCGAGTGGTCCTCTATTTAGAAATATGTGTGAAACTCGTAAAATTTTTAAGGCCAAATTAAAATGGTGCCAGAACCATCAGGATCAGCTTCGAATGGATCTTTTGGCAGAACACCAATCAAATGGTGACTTTAAAGGTTTTTGGAAGGCAACCTGTAGACTTAATGGCAGGCCTGGCATTCCGGAGAGTGTTGGTGAGTCTTCCGATCCGAAGGACATCGCCGAAAATTTTAAGCGGCATTTCCTTGTGTCTTCGCCTATGGGGGCACCATGTCGGGAGTGTGACTCTGAGGTCAAGGTGTCTGCCTGCACCGTCATAACGGAAGATGATATTAATCGAGCCTTAAAAAGATATGAAGGGAGGTAAATCCCCGGGTCATGACAACCTCAGCGTGGAGCACCTTCGGTATGCCGGCTCCCATCTACCCCGTGTTTTGGCTAGGCTTTTTAATATTTGTTTAAGCCATTCATATTTGCCCCCAGGCTTGATGAAGACTTTGGTGGTACCTATTATTAAATGTAAAGCGGGCGATGCCTCTGATGTGTCAAATTATAGGACCATATCATTGGCCACAATTGTGGCAAAGGTATTTGACAGTGTACTTAACTCGAATCTTAAAAAGTATATTAAGATACATGACGCCCAGTTCGGCTTTCGTTCGGGCTTGTCAACCGAGCATGCTATTTTGAGTCTGAAACACACTGTCAGATATTACACTAATAGGCAAACTCCGATCTATGCCTGTTTCTTGGATCTATCAAAGGCCTTTGATATGGTGTCGTATGATGTCCTCTGGCGGAAACTGAATGACTCTGGAGTACCACCAGAGTTGATAGGTATGTTAAGGCACTGGTACTTAAATCAGGAAAACCGTGTGAGGTGGGGGAATGAGCTCTCGGACCCGTATAGGATGGAATGTGGAGTGAGACAAGGTGGCCTAAGTTCACCTCTACTTTTTAGCCTGTACGTAGACGCGCTGATCGAGGAACTCAGCAGCACAGGCGTGGGCTGTCACGTGAATGGGATCTGTGTCAACAGTCTCAGTTACGCGGACGACATGGTGCTGTTGGCTCCCTCGATTAGTGCGTTGCGAACTCTGGTGGGTGTGTGTGAGTCGTACGCTGCCTCACATGGTTTATCCTATAATGTTAAGAAAACTGAGCTCATGGTCTTTAAGGCTGGTAATAAGTGCCCAACTTACGTACCACCAGTGACACTTAATGGAGTGTCGTTAAGAAGGGTGTACCATTTTAAGTACCTAGGGCATATTATTACAGATAGCCTTAAAGACGATGAGGATATGGAACGGGAACGCAGAGCGTTGTCAGTCCGGGCGAACATGCTGGCCCGCAGATTTGCACGATGTACGAACACTGTAAAGGTGACATTGTTTAAAGCGTTTTGTACGTCCCTCTACTCTGCGAGTCTGTGGGCTACATATACTCAAAGGACTTACAACGCTCTGCGCTGCGGGTCCAGTACAATAACGCCTTCAGGGCGCTGTTGCGGCTTCCTAGATATTGCAGTGCATCGGCAATGTTCGCAGAGGCACACACCGATGGTTTCGACGCACTCTGGCGTAAAAAGTCTGCATCTCTGCTTCACAGAGTGCGTGGAAGCAGCAACAGCATCCTGATGGCGGTGGCAAGCAGTGGCAAGTGACCCTCAGTGTCCAATGATGTGGGCACTGACGGAGAGGACCAAAGTCCAAATTAGCTATTAAGTACTAACATAGTTTTAAGTTTTTACTAATATTTGTGGGTCATAGTTGCATGAAATAAATGCATTTTATTTTTATTTATTTTTAAACTAAAATCCACTCCCAATTTCAAATCGTCCCCCACGCTATCCATTCTAATTTTTTTGTTTTCCCTCTTCCCCTGTAATATGGCCGGATTAACCATGTCCCAAGCAGGCCCAAATAATGCAATATAAAATTATAATTTAATTAGACCTAATTATATATAACTAGCTTTTGCCCGCGGCTTCGCCCGCGTGAATTTCCCACGGGAACAGTGCTTTTTCCCGGGATAAAAAGTAGCCTATGTGCTATTCCAGGTCATTATCTACCTCTGTACCAAATTTCATCGAAATCCGTCCAGTAGATTTTGCGTGATTGAGTAACAAACATCCTCACAAACTCACAAATTCACAAACTCACAAACTCACATCCAAACTTTCGCATTTATAATATTAGTATGGATTCTTTTTTAGCACAGAACATATAATATTTAAAAAAAATATTTCTGTGTTTTTTAGGGTTCCGAAGTAAACAAGGAACCCTTATTAATAGTTTCGTCATGTCTGTCCGTTGTCAGTTTGTTCTATAAGGCCTTACTCAGAGACTTTTACTACTAGAAAACTGCAATTTGGTGTAGATATACATACATATTAATTACGCAAAGCGAAATCAGGAAACAAAACACCTTAAGTGGGGATATTTTTTTTCTCTCTATTATACCATCGTGTGGGTTTGATAGGTCTTTAAAAAATATTATTAGTGTGTGTAAAGACCATTTTTTGATTTAGAGATCCGTTTGCGAAATATTAAACTTTAAAGTGATTTTGTAAAGAGTCCTGTGTTCCCTCCTCGAACAGGAAAATGGTGGTAGGATACATTAAAAAAAAATATATGATAAGCAGCAAATATAATGAATTTACACTGCACTGACTGAGTTGTTAGTCATTATTTGTTTCTTTTTCTTACTTTAAGGACGCGTTTACAAAAATCAATGAAATTTGCCATTTGCCGGTTCGATTTCCAAAAAATTAATAGAATTTTATAAAGTGTTACGGGTACTGATGGGAACTGTAAACCTTTGACTATATTAGTTTCTATTTTATTTTGTGTAAAAAGTAGTATTAAATACTATAAAATTAGTTTTTCCTAGCCTCTTTCCGCGAAAACAACGAAAACAGGGTAAGGTTTCGGTATAAAAAACTGAGTAATTTGTGAAATATTCTTTAAAAGAAAAATAGAAACATATAATATATATAATCAATATTATTTATTTCAAAAAAAACCATCAAGTTTTAACAAAATTTATATAAAATAAAAATTATCAGTTTAACTGTTTCGTTTTTCTATAGTATAAAGTGACGAACATTTCGAACGAAGCTTCAGTCGGCTCATGTGAGCCTCTGTGAAAGGACGCCTGTGTCGCTCCCTGTCGCTCCGCAGCAAAATCCCACGGACAAATACATCGCTGTGCATATACGAAAACTCAGTTAGATCAACTGGTTTTGATACTTGTGCGGAAAAGAAAGTACCTTTTTATTTTTCTTCGTTAATATTCCAGTGTGTGTTTTGTCTTCCTTAGTACTCTAGCCATACATGAAGTCCAGCGTCCTGATGATGGAGACAGAAGGTTGCCATAGGAACTCTGTAATTAAACCATGTAACCTGGTCGAGTTTGGGCTTGTTTGGTTTGTGTTCTTTAGTACTCTGGTCCTACATGAAGTCCAGCGTCCTGATGATGGAGACGGAAGGTTGCCATAGGAACTCTGTAACTAAACCATGTAACCTGGTCGAGTTTGGGCTTGTTTGGTTTGTGTTCTTTAGTACTCTGGTCCTACATGAAGTCCAGCGTCCTGATGTTGGAGACGGAAGGTTGCCATAGGAACTCTGTAACTAAACCATGTAACCTGGTCGAGTTTGGGCTTGTTTGGTTTGTGTTCTTTAGTACTCTGGTCCTACATGAAGTCCAGCGTCCTGATGATGGAGACGGAAGGTTGCCATAGGAACTCAGTCAGCGCAACGCATCGGCAGCGCATACACGCTCGCACTCGTGCTACGCTCTCGCTTTTATTCGTCGTCGTCGTACGTCACAACTTGTTATTAGTTTTTGTAAGGTGCCAGTGATCTTAACCTGGACTAACTACGATGGACGGGAAGGATTGTCCCCTATGCTCGGATATCCTCACTGAGGGTGCTTATTGCATTGCCTGTGGCTGCAACCTGCACTATCATTGTGCTGGTATTACTGAGGTGGGGTACAGAAAGCTGGGAGAACGTAAAAACACGTGGCGGTGCCATAAGTGCAAGCAATCAGGAGGGCAGCGTACGCTGCAGGCAGAGTCTGCCCCTCCATCTCGACCAGCTTCACCTGCTGCTGACGGTGAGCCTTCGTCGTCGGTCATCCTCGCAGAGATAAGATCGTTATCTGCGAAGATTGAGCCGCTAACCATAGATGTGAAGGCACTGCGCGAGGAATTCACCAAAAGGGTTACTAATGTTGAGGAACGACTATCTCATTTGGAAAATGACAATAAAGAACAACTTGTTCACGTCCATGGTAAGCTGGACAGAATAGAGGAGGATATAAGAGATAAAGAGCAATGGGCTCGTCTCAGCAACGTGGAGATTAAGGGTGTTAAGCAGACGAAAAATGAAAATCTACTTGACATCGTCTATGCTATTGGAACTAAAGTAAATTATCCTGTTAAGAAGGAATCGATAAGCTTTGCCACACGAGTTCCATCCCGAGGACCCGATAAACCCATTATTATTTGCTTTAATAGCCGTTACATCAAAGAAGATTTTATTGCAGCGGCCAGGGCCAAGGCCAAGGAATCCCCGTTGACAGCCACCTCGCTGGGACTGGGCACTAGCGGCCAGGTCTACGTCAACGATCATCTGACGGCGCACAATAAGGCCCTATTAGCGAAAGCCAAGAAAATTAAAAATGAGTTGGGTTTTGCCTACCTGTGGGTGAAGCATTGCAAAATATTCCTGCGGAGGGACGACACATCTCCCATTGTCACTATAAAGTCAGAAAAGGACCTTGCCAAGTTGCACAAGACACCTCCAACATAAATTACTCAGTTGTTGAGAATCCCAGTGATTATTTTTCGGTCAATAACACTAATCTAAAACTATCCTATATATACTTTGTCTACTATTCTTTGAAACTCTTATTTATAATAAAAAACATGGTTCATTGTGTTATGTGTTACATCCTAATTACATATTATTGCGCTATAACATATTTACGTTGTGTCGTTGTAAGTTTTGTTTATGTAAGTGGTTGCGGTTTGAGAAGCGTCTGCATATCTCCGTTGCATAATGGAATGTGTTGCTGGGCCGCCGAAGCAGGTAAAAAACTTGTTTACGACCGTCTGCACGCAATTTTAGCCTTTACAATTCAAGCTATTGGGTTGCATTTAATTCTTTCAAACGTGTTATTTTTTAATCACAGTCTCGGCGTTCTTTTGTTCGAGGGATTACTTAGCGATAAGCAGTCGGGTATTCTTTATAGGCATGCTATGATTACATTTATTTTAATTGTGCAGTTGCTAACTGCTAATTTATACTATAGGCATTTATTGCATTTAGAGAATTTATTTATTATTTTTATAGTTAATAACCTTAACAGTGTCTTCTTCTATTGAAGTTTACTACCAAAATGCCCGGGGGCTGCGCACAAAGACCCATACTTTCTTAAGAAACTTGTATCTTAACTCTTACCCCATTATTATCATCACTGAGACTTGGCTGCTGGACGGTATATGTGATGCAGAGTTATTTGACAGCCGCTATCTAGTGTGGAGACGAGACCGGGACTATTCCCGTACTGGCCAAACAAGAGGAGGTGGTATATTGATTGCTGTCCGTAGGGATTTGGCGGTAACGGAAATGAGCGACTGGCGTAGTTCTGCGGAAGATCTGTGGGTAACTATTTTATTTAGTTACACACAACCCACTGTTACATATAAGTTACATATTTGCGCTCTGTACCTATTACGGGAGAATAATGGCAACTCCTATAAACAACAGCTGTTGAATTTTCAGAACAAGCTGAGCGAAGTTGCACTTGCCAACCCACTTGATAAAATTTTAATTGTGGGTGACTTTAACTTTGCTGACAACGTTACCTGGTCCTCTACCGGTGACAGTTTAGAACTGACCCCAACAAATATTCAAGGTAGCCATTTAACAGATTTTATTGATGTTCTCAATATTTGTAGTCTTAGCCAGTATAATTCAGAGATTAATTTTAGGGGAAGATTGCTCGATCTAGTACTGTCTAACTCACCGGTGAGAGTAAGGTCATGCGTCCGGCCGCTGGTTCCGGAGGACGCGAATCATAAGGCTTTATGTATTCAAGCTGACTTTGTAAGTATCCATGAGCTCGAATATAACTCAGTGCGCAGGTATATGTATAATCGCGGCGACTACGAAGCCATTCGTGTGAAATTAGATGAGTCAGACTGGCCTCGGCTGCTCAGTGAGGGAGATATTGACCACGCCGTTTCGACTTTCTATAATGTCCTATATGAAGCCAGGGACATGCACATACCTGTTAAAACTTGTCGGTCTAATCGTTACCCGCCTTGGTACAGTCGTGCTCTAATTAAAGTTTTAAAAGAGAAGCACTCCTATCATAACAAGTTCAAGGTGTATGGTAATAAATCTGACTATGAAACATTTTCCCTGCTACGTAGTCGAGCTGAAAAGTTAGAAAGCCAATGTTTTTCCTCCTATATGGAACATGTCGAGTCATCTATTATTAATAATCCAAAAGCATTTTGGGCGTATGTCAAAAGTCGAAATAAAACAAATAGTTATCCCAGCGTCATGAAATACGGTAATATTACTGCTAATTCGGGTGAGTCAATAAGTAGCCTTTTCTCAGATTATTTTCATTCTACCTTTCTTCCGAGGGGTCTTAATTGCCCCGGTACATCTCTCAGTGCAAACGAGCGGGAACCTCAGCTGACTGTTTGTGATATAGGCACTATCGAGATCGCGCCCGAGGAGATATACAACCTGCTGAAGGGTTTGGATCTTACTAAGGGTGGAGGTCCAGATGGTATACCTCCATTTTTCATTGTCCAATGTACGTCTAGCCTTGTAAAACCTTTATGCATACTCTTTAAAAGGTGCATTTCTGAGGGAGTCATGCCCACTCTATGGAAGGCGGCTTTTGTTACGCCAGTTCACAAAAAAGGTGACAAATCGGATGTTCAGAATTATCGTCCTATATCTAAGCTCTGTATCTTCGCCAAGATCTTAGAAAAAATTGTGCATAAGCAGCTTTACGCGGCGTGCAATGGCCTGTTTGTCGGTGAGCAGCATGGCTTCCTCAAAAATCGCTCCACTGTGTCAAATCTGGTTCTGGCGCACGACATCATCTCGGAGGGTATGGATGGCGCTGGTCAGGTGGATGTTATCTATACGGACTACAGCAAGTGTTTCGACCGTATAGATCATTTGTTGCTGTTACAAAAGCTGAGGGCTGCCGGCATACACGGCGATTTGTATAGGTGGTTATGCTCCTATATTGATAACCGCACTCAGGCTGTAGTACTGAATGGATTTATGTCTAGCTGGGTCGGTGTCCCATCGGGCCTCCCCCAAGGCTCACTTCTTGGGCCTTTATTATTCTCCATATTTATAAACGATGTAGGTAGATGTTTCGTAAACTCAAAAATATTAATGTTCGCTGATGACATGAAAATACTTAAATCTATCAAAACTATCTCTGACATCGACGACCTACAAGCAGATTTGCATAGATTCGAGTCTTACTGTAGTATCAATAAACTTGACTTAAATATTTCTAAATGTTTTTATATTTCATATACCAGGAAACTAACAGTTTTTGATAAAGGATATATCTTGAAAAATACTAATATATGTAAAGTATCTGCTATGAAGGATCTGGGCGTGTTATTTGATAGTCAACTCTCATTCGATAGACATATTGATCATGTAGTCAAGAAAGCGACAAAATCTTTAGGTTTCATTATAAGAACATCGGCCGAATTTCGTAACCTTAAATGTATTAAAATATTGTACTGCTCTTATGTGCGCAGCCACCTGGAGTATGCATCTCAGGTATGGAACCCGCAGTATGAGGTGTATCGGGATAGGTTAGAACGTATCCAAGCCAAGTTTTTACGATACCTAGATCTTAAAGCTCGTAGGAGATGTAATCGGTACGAGGACCGGTGCAAAGTCTACCACTTTCTCCCTCTGAACATTAGACGCCAAGTGGCTGATGTGTGTTATTTCGCGAACATAGCTAGGGGCTCCGTTGACTGCAGCGAATTACTGTCGAAAATTGGACTACTCCTCAGCAGCCCCCGTCTCAGGAAACGATTTATTTTGAACGTTCCCACTTGTTCTACCAATTATAGACGCAACTCTTTTTTGCCTAGAACAGCGGATTTAATAAACAATACCGTAATTGACTTTGACCTATTTTGTACCAGTAGCGCATCCATAAAGACACGTTTTGCAGACGCTTTCTTCAACCGTATACCGCAACCGTGACTTAAATAGCATAGTAGTTTTCTTTTATTATATTTTGTAATACAAAGTTGTTCTTCAACTATAATATTAATAGGCGGAGTCTTGTTATTAGCATAGCTTTAATGTAATTGTACTCAATACATAGTCGTTATTTAGCTGTAAGACCCCCAAAAAACTAAATAAATAAATAAATAAATAAATAAATAAACTCTGTAACTAAACCATGTAACCTGGTCGAGTTTGGGCTTGTTTGGTTTGTGTTCTTTAGTACTCTGGTCCTACATGAAGTCCAGCGTCCTGATGATGGAGACGGAAGGTTGCCATAGGAACTCTGTAATTAAACCATGTAACCTGGTCGAGTTTGGGCTTGTTTGGTTTGTGTTCTTTAGTACTCTGGTCCTACATGAAGTCCAGCGTCCTGATGATGGAGACGGAAAGTTGCCATAGGCAGAGTTGGGCGTAATCAACTACTTTTGTAATCGGATTAATAATCTGATTGAAAGTAATCATAACTACATCAATCATGATTACTTTTAATCTAGATTACTTTCAATCATGATTACATTTGTAATCGTTAGTTTTGATTACAGTAGTCAGTAATCTGATTACATGCGTAGTTTTTATTATTTTTAACCGACTTCCCAAAAAGGAGGAGGATGTTTCGAAGTATGTTTTTTTTATGTATTTTTTTAAGCATTTTTATAATAAATGCGCTTCGATATCCAGTCAGTATGTATCTTGCATGTCTGCGATTTTCTAAGCAAATAGGGGCTTCCGACGACCGACTGTATGAATCATATACTTAGGTAGGCTGTGATATAAGTATGGATTTCGCAGAAGGTTCAATTCGCAAAATGTCCAATTCGCAAAATGTCCAATTTGCAATATTTATTAGACATTTTGCGAATTGGACATTCTACGACCTGGACATTTTGCGTGTTGGACATTCTGCAAACTGAACATTTTGCAAAATTTATTAGACATTTTATTATATTATAAAGACTGTTATATGATGATATCTATAACAGTTATCGCAATAAAGATATGTTGAGGCAGAATGTTCCAATTCGCAAAATGTCCAATTTGCTAAATGTATATTTTGCAAATTTGACATTCTGCGAACTGGACATTTTGCGTTTAGGACATTTTGCGATTAGAACATTTTGCGAAATGAACATTTTGCGAATGGGGCATTCTGTGTATTGGACATTCTGCGACCTGGACATTTTGCAAATTAAACGTTTTGCGACCGCTGGACCTTTTGCGAATTGGATGAATCATATAGGTAGGCTGTGATATAAGTATGGATTTCGTAAAAGGTCCAATTCGTAAAATGTATTGGACATTTTGCGATTTGGACATTTTGCGAATTGGACCATTTGCAAAATCCATAGACAGAATGTCAAATTCACAGAATGCCCAATTCGCAAAATGTCCAATTCGCAAAATGTCCAATACATTTTACAAATTGTACCTTTTGCGAATTGGACCTTTTACGAAATCCATACTTATATCACAGCCTACCTATATGATTCATCCAATTCGCAAAAGGTCCAGCGGTCGCAAAACGTTTAATTTGCAAAATATTCAATTCGCAGAATGTCCAATACACAGAATGCCCCATTCGCAAAATGTTCATTTCGCAAAAATGTCTAATTCGCAAAATGTTCTAATCGCAAAATGTCCAAAACGCAAAATGTCCAGTTCGCAGAATGTCAAATTTGCAAAATATACATTTAGCAAATTGGACATTTTGCGAATTGGACATTCTGCCTCAACATATCTTTATTGCGATAACTATTATAGATATCATCATATAACAGTCTTTATAAATACCTCAATAATATTTTATTACTCAGAAGCTCTCAGAGCTTCGAGATAGAGTTTTTCACTAAACTCTATTTATTCTTACCAGTCCTATCATGTAAACAATCTTCACTGTACTTTTTGTTGAATTTTGTTAAAAATAAATCAAATATTAGTTCAAACCTAAACATTCTAAAGTAAAACATTTATTGATTGAAAGTTTCATTTAAATCCGTCCAGTAGTTTTTGCGTGAAACGCGTACATACATACATACAGACAGACAAGAAATTCCAAATATTTTTTTTTGCTTTCTATTATTCTTTTTAAGTGTCCCTCTATCCATTTCAGTCAAAAATACTAAATGTACAGACAAAATATTTTTACTGTTTTATTATATGTATAGATAAAAAAATACTAATATAAAATAAATATTCTACAAAAAATAATATTAAAAGTATCAAAATGTGTTTGTTCAAAAGATTCCCGCTTAGCGTGCGTCGCTGTGACTGTGTGCCCTGCGCATGTAGTAGTACAATCAAATACCTAAAATTGAAGCGCGTCTTTTTGTAAATGCGTCCTTTGTAACACAAGTTTAATTGTCTTTCTTTGCTTGTCACTTCTTTATATTATCTGATCTGCTTATGTATTTACACTGTTTTTTTTAAAATTATATGGGCTTTTTATGTTTTTTATGACTGCAATTTGTGTACTAAATAAATAAAACAAAATTTAAAAGGAAAATTATCACTGTTACGTAATCTTTACACGTTGACTAGTAATACTTATTTAGACGGTAAACTTACAATCGATTTTAGTATGAAAAATATTTGTAGGAACAATTTTTATTGAATAAGATGGTTTTAAACGGTAATGGTCATTAGTTACTTTGTATAGTAATACCCTTTCTGTTATACCTTGTATAAAACCATAATTTCTCATTTGTACAGGTAAGGCACCTTCGGAACCCTACATTGCTCTTGACCCGAAACGCACTTGACCAATTATTTTCATATACTTATCTTTCTTTCGTTGACCCTAATGTATGAGATATGCGTGGATTTACATTTGCTACGGAACCCCTAAGATATTATTGCATAATATTACGACATCTTGGAAAATTCCAATAATATCAGATTTGTTATTTCACAATATTTACAATAGTTGTGCAATAAGCAGTGAATTTAAATAGGCTCCATGTCAGAAGACCCTCATTGCATCGTGCAACTTCTGTGGGAATATAGTACTCGTAATTTAATATACAACAAATATTTAATCAGTATCAGAGTTTCAGTCTGTTTCAGATCCTGTGTTTGCTGTGAAAGTGAAAGAAGATGTTGGTAATTGTAATCAACGACCCTACGCCACGAGGTGCAAATATTCTACAAGGTAACAATGAAGTAATCAAAGGTAATTCTCGGTCTATAAGAGACAGAAGTCGTTCCAGAGGAAGGTCTCGTGGCCGATCGAGAGGGAGGTCCAGAAGCAGATCTAGGCATCAATCGAAAGATCAACAAGGGAATCCTGAACAAGATAAGGGTAACACTGAAGTAGCAGAAATTAGAGATGTGACGAGAAAATCTAGAGGTCGATCGAGGGGTAAATCCAGAGACCGTTCAAGAGGTAGGTCTAGAGATCGATCAAGGGGGAAATCAAGAGGACACTCCAGGGGGAGATCTAGGGGACGCTCCAGGGGAGATCTAGAGGATACTCCAGGGGACACTCCAGGGGGAGATCTAGGGGACACTCCAGGGGAAATCTAGGGGACACTCAAGGGGAAAATCTAGAGGGCACTCGAGGGAAAAGTCTAGAGGACACTCAAGGGGCTAACCATGAGAGAGAAAAATCGAGATAACTACAGCAAACTTAGAAGATTTTCTACCCTTTCAACACTAGAAGAATAAGAATAAAATTATATTAATTTAGATACGTACCTATAAGGTAGATTCAGATTAAGGTGGTTTATTAATTTTATGTAATTAAGAATAACAAAAATGTAATAAGAAAAATAGATAAAAAATAAGATCAACTTAAAGTACTTATAATCCGTAGCAATCTTAACTTTAGACATACTTACATACATTCTGTGCTTTAAAGTATAATCAAGTGATGTGTTATTTGTGATGAATAATAAATATGTTTGCTTTTCTACTGGTTTCTTTTAATATTAAATTCTGATCCTAATTGTCCTGAATCCCTTTTTAGGGTTCCGTACAAAAACCCTTACTCGGGCGTCTGTCTATCACAGCCAGTTTGCTCCGAATCTATTGGACCAAATCAGGTGAAATTTGGTAGGGTCATTTTCGGGGAATATTAGGAAATTTTCATGTCATGTCAGGAATACGAGGATGAGGAAATAAAAAAACAATTTATTAGAACTATTTCATTCAAGTTAAGCTTAACCAAAACTTCAAAATAATTGAGATACAATAATTGCTAAGATTGTAGACGAAAAAAGATACTACTATGCATTGAACGGATGTCAAAATTTACGGTGAATTAGAAATGTCCATGTTATCTGGAGAGTTTTTCTCCTCATTCATATCTGGAGCTTTATCGATAATTGAAGTGTCCTTTTCTTCGATCACGGTAAGATTAGGACTGGGGTCACGAGTCCTGCGTTCGTGGGGCGTCTTGGAGTCGCGGTGCGAGCGGCTCTTGGAGCGCCGGCTGCCCGAGCGGGACCGCTTTCGGGACCGGGACCGCTTCCGGTCCCTGGATCGCGTGCGCTTCCGGGACCTAGATCTCTTCCTGTCGCGAGATCGGGAGCGTTTGCGGTCCCTCGACCTACTTCTCTTTCTCGACCGCGATCTCTTTCTGTCTCGCGAACGGGACCGCCGCCGCGAACGCGATCGCTTGCGCCGGGACCGCGACCGCGAGCGGCGCCGCGAGCGGGACCGCTCGCGTTTCTTCTCACGAGACCGCGATCTCTTCTTCGACGGCGAGCGTTCCTTCTCTTTCTCCACTTCCTTGTGATCGTCCACTGGGGAAGAAGCTTTGGATTTTTCGCCATTGCCGTTGGTTTCGCTCTCCTGTATTTCTTGTTTCGGTTCCTCTT